>JAODAL010037097.1:0-40838 GCA_025379985.1 Phyllomedusa bahiana | reverse complement strand
AAATGCATGGGTTAGGTAAGACCTACGCCGTCCCCTTTTCATTTGCTGCCTTTTTTAAAAGTTTTTAATTTCCCAATAAAGAAAATTTTTTTACCGGTTACCCACCCCCAAAAAAGGAAAATAAATTAGGGAAACAATTGGAATATTGAGCTACCCCTACAACGAGTTCTTTTTCCCTCACTCTTTACAAATTAACAATCCTTAAAAAACTTTACAAGTTTAATTTATTTGTTTCCGGGGGAACTGACGGGGAGAAGGCTTTTCTTGCAGGGGGGAGGAATATGCCCAAGGCCAAAGCTACTGCTCTTACTGAATGTTTTCGGGGGGGCAGGGGGGGGGGTGCTTGATCTTTAAATTTCTGAAAAACGTGTGGTGAGGAAGATAAAAGCTCCTTAAGGGGCCATTTTCTTGCCTGGGCATATTTCTTACTAAAAAAGACTGTCATGAATATATAGAGAATTTAAAACAGATAAAAATAGTTTGTATCAAAATATTTTTCATTTTTCTGTACATACACGGGGTTGCCTACAGATTCCCCCAACGTATTGGGGATTCAGGTATGGGACCATGGCCACCGGTCTCATTTACAGAAGGGGTCATACAAAAAATTTATCACTATAACCATAAAGTTATCAAATATAAAAGACCATTCTCATGTACAGACAACGCGATGCTTTAAAAATTTTTTTTGGGCTAACCCCACCCTTTGCATCGATGTTTGGGGGATCTTAGTTAGGAAATTATGTGTGTAGTTTGCGGGTTTTAGCCCTTTCCCCAACATTTGAATACAGTTACTCAAAGCTATTCAGTGAGCATGGATGGAAAGAAGGACCCTTTACTGAGACGCACCATACTAGCAGGTAATGCTTATTCTTACAGGGGGACCAATGTCGGAGAGGTTAAATGAATAAAAAAAAATTCTTCTGGGATCTTTAGCTGTTCCTGCTTCTGATAGGCTGCCCATGGGTCAGATAGCAATTCAATTGTGATAGGTTCCCTTTAAAACACTTGTCAATCCCCATTTTTGGGGCTGTTTTAATTTAGAAAAAATTTTATTTCTCATAAATAAAGAATTTTTGGGGGGCTTTTTTTTGAAAAATTTTGTTTGTAAAGGCCTTTTTTTTTTCTTTTTTAAAAAGAATGGTAATGCCCTTTTTTTTCCCTTTTTTCATGCCCTTGTTAATGTGGCAAGGCAATTCCGACAATAACCCCAATGGGGGAAAAGGTGATCCCAACTGTCAAAAAAATTTATCTCCCGAAGGAAGACCTGAGCAATAGCACAAAGCAAATAAGATTTTTTAAAACAGAAAAGTTTCAAAATAAAATGTCCCCAAATCCGAAGGATGAGTGTGGGCCTGCCCCCCCGGTTCTCGCTCAGCTTAGGCGAGATATCTCTTCGGTGCCCATCTAAAGGGTTGTCATATTTGGGGGTCACCATTCCCCGGCCCCCTTAATGGCTTATTCTCCCTCAACTTTGAATCTGTACTTGAGCAATCACACGGGGCCTAGATCTTGGGCTAAGCAATTTTTTCTGGGGTTTGGCAGAGTTAATTCCTGAAGATGTAATATTTCCCCCATCTTATACCCTTGCAAACGCCCCATCCTATTCAAACTCTTTTTGGAGCCCTGTACACGTCTTTCACGTCCCTTTTTTTGGGCCCCCAATCGCCCCGATTTTTCCCTTTTGCAACTTTAATAGACAAAATCCCGGCGGTCTGGGGCTTCCTGACTGTAGGGAAATATTGGGGGTGCGGCATACGCTAGGGATTGGACATGGTGTGCCCCAGTGATCAGAACTTTGGACAGTATTGCGCGTAGGTGTCTTCACTGTCATCGCATGCTTCCCTGGATTTTACTCCCTTTTTGCGAAAACCTTTTTCAGATCCCCCCTTTTCTGTTAAGCAACTCTGACTTCGGTTAGCTCTATAAAACGTACAAATCCAATTGGACAGGGCGGGGGGCCCTTTTGCCAATTTGGGCAATCCATCTTTCCCACCTGGTATGGGCCCGCGTTCCTTTTTCGGGAGCTCTAAGTTAACCCATTTGCGTAATCACCAATCAGATTATTCCACTGTCAGGTTTAGATGTAGCGACTCCTGGTCATGCCTCTTCAACTTTTCAGTATCTCCAACTGAAACACTTCCTTTCCTCTTTTGGAAACGCTCTCCATGCACAGAGGCCCCAAAAAAAATTAACAACTTTGCAGCAAAATTTTTTCCCGAGAACGCAAATTTTTACACTGTACTCGAGTTGTCGCAGGGGGACAGGTTGAATCTTTTTTCTTATTGTGCGGCATGGGAGAAGGATCCGATCAGAGTTCTTCCCCTGAGCAGGGCCAAAAGTTTTTAGCTTATCAAAAAGGCGTCGTTTGCAAGAGGGCTCAGGAGACAATTTAAAATCCTGACTCGATGGACAGGGTTCCCCATGTATCAAAAATGGGCCCGAGGTCCCTGAAAATGGGCACTGGGAATTCTAAGGGGATAGCTACATATTGGTGGGGCTTTGCCCCTGTCGGCTTCTGGGGTGCAGTGTACGGTCATTAAGGATATCTTCCCCGGAATATCCATTCCTAGGACCCCTGCAGCAGCTCTGTTTATGTTCAACATAGGGCCTCCACCCAAAAAAAGTCCCCTTTTTTCGGCCCCCCCCCCCCTGCAGGCGGCAAAAAACCGTTTATTCCAGGCCTGGAAAAGCGCCGGATCCCCTAATTGAAGAGTGGTATACTGAGGTTTCCCATTTTTATCACATGGAAGAATTCTTTGGTACGACAGAAAGCAGGTTCGGACGTGAACCCGGACATGGTCCCCTTTGGTGCAATTCCAGGTTTCGTCTGCTTTCCCGCACCTTAACACAGACAGATTAAGGTTTTCCCAAGATTCTCAACCATCCCCTTAAACTCGCCCCTCCATTCTGTCTTCCCCTCCCTTCCCCTTTTCTCCTGTAGACTGTGGTCGGAGTTTAGAGTTTTTGTTTTTGTCTTGTTTTGAATGTCCTGTTTTGAAAAGCACAGGCGAGGCTTAGCCTTATCACCAGTTCAGCTGTTCAATATAGGGCCCTTGACCCCCCAGGCTATACGGGCTGTCGAATGCTCTCTCAGTTATATTGGGTATTAAAATGTATGCCCTATGTGTTTTACTGCATTATTGGTGATTACAATTCTCGGGCGTGCACCATCTGCGGCTTTATAGCTGTCACACCAGAGCTGCAGTTGTTATTCAACTTCTCTTTTAGGCATTTGTTAGCGAGACTTTTCTGTTGACGATTCTCATTTTGTTTTACTATGTTCAGTATTGTTATTTTACTCTGTATTTGGCAATGTTCTCACTTTGTATCATTTGCTACTGCCTTGTTTCTATAAAACTTGTGAAATGTGGAAAAACAGAAACTGTTGACCATCTGAAAAAATACTGAGGGAGAGACAGTAGGAAGGCGCTGAGAAAAAAGCAAAACCTATTAATTTCTTTTTTTCTCCACTATATTATGGAGAAGATGAGCTTCCTGTTGAAAAGGGATGAGGTAAACTCCAACTTAAATGTTCTTGTCTAACCAGTGGAAGAAGTGCAGCTCCGTCTTAAGAAGTTTAAAATAGACATATCCCAGGTCCAGATGGAATTACATACCACGTGTCCTAAGAGTCTAAGTGATGTCCTCATAGATAGGCCCCCTATTCTTAATATTTATGGACTGTATAATAACGGGTATGTCCCAATGGATTGGCGGCATAGGCAAAAATTGGTGCCATATTCAAAAGGGGTCAAAAATGTGATCCAGGAAACTATAGGGCCAGTAAGCTTAACTCTGTTGGTGGGTTAAAATGTTTGAAGGTTTTCTCGAGAGCTATCCTGGCGTTTCTCACTGAATATAAATGTATAACGCCGCTTCCAGCATTGGGTTCTTAAGAGGATCGGTCCTGATCAGGACTTATATCATCAGCTTCTATGAGGAGGTTAGAGTTCTAGGACTGGTCGGGGTGAAGGCATTTGGATGTTTATATCTAGATTTTTTCTAAAGCATTTGATAGGTGCCAATAAAAGGTTTGTAAGTAAAAGAGTAATGCTTGGACTGGGGGAAAAAATGTGTGCAGAGTGAGGGTAAGCAACGGCTCAGAGATAGAAAACAAGGGTGATAATTAACGGTGCATACTCAGACTGGATCCCTGTTACTAGTGGGGTACCCACAGGGCTCAGTATTGGGCACTATCTCTTTAACATGTTCATGAGAATGATCTTACACTAGGGAATACACAGTGAATATCGATCTTTGCAGACGATACTAAGATCTTTAAAGTAGATCAGAAAACACGATAAAGGAGTAATGTGTTATTACAGGGATCTGGTTAAGTTGGAGGCTGGGCAGAGAAATGGCAGATGAGGTTTATACAGCAAATGCAAGGTTATGCCACATGGGGAGGATAAATCCATTACATGTTAAATGGAAAAAGCTGGTTGAAAAGTGAATGGAGAAGGACTTGGGAATCCTGATGGACAGTAAAACTTAATTGTAGCAGCCAGTGTCAGACAGCAGCTGCACAAGGCAAATAGGATATGGGCGTGCATTAAAAGAGGCATTAGATGCAACAGATGAGAATCATTATTCTCCCATTTATAAAGTCACTTGTCAGACCACACATGGAATTATCTGTTGTACAGTTGGGGCACCAGTGCACGTGGTATAGACATTGTAGAGCTTGAACTCAAGTTGCAAGAAAGATTTAGGGTTATTTAGTTTAGAGAAAAGACGGACTTGGTGGGGACATAATAAGTAGTTTAATACATCAAAAGGTCATTATAGAGATCTTCTCAAGATTTATTTATACCCAGGGCTGTATCTAGACAAGGAGGGGCATCCTCAACGTCTTGAGGAACGAAGTTTCTATGATAAACATAGAAAGGGATTCTTTACTGTTTAGAGCAGAGTGACTGTGGAATTCTCTGCAAGGGAACTTGTCATGGGTGAATTAATAAAGAGTTCAAAAAAGGGTTTTGGATGCATTTCTGGAGCGTAATAATATAACAAGTGATAGTTTTCTAGGATTCTGGAGAGAGGTTCGTTGATAGGGATTTTTCCGATTGCCAGATTAGGCGGGAAGGAATTTTTCCCTAAAATGGGACAATTGGCTTCTACCTATTGGGGTTTTTTGCCCTTCCTCTAGATCAACACCACTAGCACAACAGGCTGAACTGGATGGACGTCTTGTCTTTTTTCGGCCTTGCAAACTATGAAACTATGAAACTTACATAGTTTGTAAGGTCGAAAAAGGCGAGTCCATCTAGCATGAGCTATGGTCCTATAGTGTTGATCCAGAGGAAGGCAAAAACCACCATGAGGTAAGAGCCAAATGTCCTCATTTAAGGGAAAAAATTCCTTCCCAACTCCAATCTGGGAATCAGAATAAATCACTGGATCAGAAACCCTTCTCCAGAATCCTAGTCACTATAAGGTATGTTCACAAGGCCTAATTGCGGCGCGTACAGTACGTTCGGCAATTACGCCGGGTGTTTTGGGAGTCGCGTGGCGCGGGGGGGCCGTCTGCCCGCCGGCCCCATAGACATGCATTACTCCTTGCGCGTATTCGCCTCGAAAAAATGACATGTCACGTATCTCCCCCGCGCGTACAAAACGATCATATTGTATGAGCAGGAAGAGGGGGCGTAATCCATAGTTCTCGGAGAGCTATGGATTACCGTAATTATGGGGTGCATTTTCCCACGTATTAAGCGCAGTATGCCGCGAAATGCGCTCCAAAGTAAGCCTTGTGAACATACCCTAACTTGTTAGCTGCAAAAATGGTAGGCACAAAGGGTTTTCGATGCAAAAATTAAAGTTTTTTTTTATATTTTTTACACAGCAAACAAAGCAGGAAACAAAAACACTCTCCAGTCAGTTGTCACCAAGCCATCCTGTTAAAGTCCATACACAGAACAAGCATATGGCTTAGCTTCAGCCAAGTAGACGTATGTCCGCATACCAACATATGGTGTAGTTTGAGTCCAAGATCAGGGTACCTCAAAACTCAAATCCACAAACGGAAACTCCAGCGGGTAAGTGTGCTTCTTTTTATTCCATAAATAACATCACAGGACAGTGTAAAACTTTTCAACGCCAACGCGGTTCTGGTCTCCCTGGACCCTTGATCACGGCATACAACATACTAAAAACAAGTGCATTTAAATACACATTAAAAAACACGTCATGCTAACACATAAGGAAGGGGGGGTGTGGCTTCAAATTTAACTCTTTCCTAAAATGCAATCAAAAGTAATACATATGATAATTTGTTATATATCAGGCTATGATTTCAAACTTTACCATACACATTGGGCATTGCAAGGCATAATATTTAATAGATGTACATAAGATCATTGCGTTTGTTCATGCCTTTTGGAAAGCGTGTATCGCAAGACATAATCCAAAAGGCCTCACGCAATCTGGTTTTGTGCTCCCAATCTCCACCGCGCGGTGGTTTAGTTACTCTCTCAATCACTCCGCAGCGCAAGGTAGCAATTCTACTCTCGTGTTGTTCAACGAAATGTTTGACTGCAGCTGAAATATGTGCTTGTTTGTTTTTTATTCCTGTAAGGTGCTCTGCAATTCTTTGTTTTTAATTTCTAATGGTGCCTACCGATTATACATCACTATTGCACTGGTTTACCAAAGATATAATAAATGATGTGATCAGATTCTCAATTTATATATTGGTTTTTATTTTTAAATTGTTTGGTGTTGCTACTATCCCAAAACGTTTCTCCCTTGATCACTATTGGACACAAATTACATCTATTTCTACCACATGGGAAAAACCCCATGTGTTGTAACCACATAGAATTGATTTTACTTTGAAATAGACTGGTGGACAATTCATTGCCTAACGTTTTGCCTCTTTTAGAGACGCACCTAACGCCCCTTTTAACATTTTCTTTGAGGATGGTATCCTACCGCAAAATTTGAATATTTTTTAAAAATATTTTTTTCACTAAGTCAAAATCATCGCTGTATTTTGTGGAAAAAACTACTTGTTGTTTGATGTTTTTATCTTTCTCATTTATTTTTCTCAACATAGCATCCTGTGTGTAGTTATTCATTTTGTTTGCTGCTTCCTTTAAGATGTGGTTTGGGTAAAGTCTACTGTCTATCGTTTCCTTTTCTGTGAAAAAATCTGTGTCTAATGTACATGCTCTTCTCGCCCTGGCATATTCCCCTCTTGGTATAGCAGCTATTGTGTGTATAGGATGACTACTGGTTGCTTGTAAAATGGTGTTACCGCAATCCGGTTTTCTATACAGTCTCGTGTGAACCCTCCCAAATTCAGATGACCCCTCCAGCTCCAAATCCAAAAATGAAATCTTCGAAGGGTTGGAGGAAAAAGTAAATTTGAGATTGAATAAATTGTCATTCAAGTAGTCCACAAATTTAGGTATGGACGTTACATCGCGACCCCACATCATCAGGAGGTCATTGATGTAACGCCCATACCATATACTTCAACAAAAAATTGACACTCTGAATAATGAAAATTCTCTCTTCCTCTTACCATCCTTATTAAGAAAAAATTCTATGGCTACAATAGCTAAATGATGGGGAATAACAGAATATAAATTGACCACATCACAGCTTAACCATACATAAGATGCTCGCCATGTAAAATCCTGAAAGGTTTTCAATACGCATGTGCTATCTTTTAGATATTAAGGTAGGGCTCTAACTATGGGTTGAAGCATATTATCGACCCAACCACTGAGTTTATCACTTAGGGAACCATTACTAGCTAAAATTGGATGTATTTTAGGGGGGAATATGTTCTTGTGAGTTTTTGGGATACCGTAAAAAATGGGTACTATGGGATTCTTTGCTTGTAAATAAGTTTTTTGTTTTTAGCAGGAGGAATCAAGTGAAGGTACCTGTGCTGGGGATTGTGTGGATAAGGGCGGAAGCAGTATTTCGATTTGAATCAAGATCAGGGTAGCCGGACAGCATCTTGGAGCTCCTTCATAACTCCTTACTGCAGCACACTCTGGAGGGAAATGACACACAGAATCCTCAGGCTACACTCCTCACCTGAGGTCTGCAACTAGCAGGCTTTAAAAGGCCTCAAGAGGTCCAGCAAAGGCCCGGACCTGACTGTGGGAACAGCCTCCCACTCTCGCAAGAGCCATCCCAGAAAAAGCTCTTTTTCTCCCCTGTGCTCCTTGGACTACAGTGGCACATAGATTGAAGTTCTGCTGCTGCAATTTGGCTGGATGGAAAAGCCGGGGTGTACAGATGGACCATCCAGCGTGATATACCTGAAATTTTGACAGACCATATAGCAACCTTCTTTGCAAGTATCTAGCATTTATTACTTTTCCTGACAGTCGCCTACACTTGTTATACTTTTACGCTCTAGAAATGCATCCAGACCCTTTTTGAACTCTGTTATTGAATTCACCATGACGGGTTCCTCTGGCAGAGAGTTCCACAATCTCACTGCTCTTACAGCAAAGAATCCCTTTCTATGTTTATGTAGAAACTTTCTTTTCTCAAGACATAATGGATGCCCTCTTGTTCTAGATATACTCTGAAATTGTTATTTTATGGGTATCCACATATTCAATAACCAGACACGTCAGGAGAACTGCCAGATCCTTTCAACCATATAATCCAATCAATTCGACATCTACTATAGTTTCATTTCATTCTCACCTGCAGAAAACGTTAGCATGGCCTCTTTCTTCATAAATTTTCCATTTTCATCCAAAAAGTGTGTTAGGTCAAAATTATCAGGGTTACTGAATTGTGTCTTGTCAGTGTGTGCACCTGTGAGAATTGGATAGAAAGCGGTTCCCTGTGGTTTCAAAAAATTCAGAAAAATGAATTCAGAAACTTTTAGTAATGTATTTTTTATATATTTTTTTAGCTCGTGATATTCATGCAACATGTAATATTTACCTTTTTGAAATTATAATTGCGAACCTCAGTATCCATGGTCAATTCATGGGGAAGAGCCAATGGTACGACATCAGCATATCGCTGAACCTCATGGATAAAAGCCTCTGTGTAAGGCATATCGTGTCTGTCCTCATAACTTGGTGGACGTTGGCCAATTACTTTGTCTATCTCATTGTAGACCTTCTCTGAAGAAAACAAAAATATGTAAATATGTTGTTTTCCAAATATTATTATTCCAAGGTTCTCATCAAATTAAAATTTTAAATTAGATCTGTTGGATCTTGAATACCTACCTGCTATATTAGGGTGTTTCATAAGTAGTAAGAATATATACTTCAAGGTAGAGCTTGCTGCTTCCGTCCCACCAAACAACAGGCCCAAACAGTTCATCACCAAAGAATTGGTAGTGTAGAACATGCTTTTATCATTTCTGTCCTGTGTCTGAAGAAGCAATTCAAAATGATTCCGTGTACACATTAGTAAGAACTAGCTGTATAATATATATCGGATACTCAGATGTTTTCTTGTACCTTCTCGATTTGTATCAGGTAGCAGTCTATATAATCTCTTGGGTTATTATGGTCCAACGTTTTCATGTTATTCTCCATATTTTTCTTGATAAAATCAGTTACGAAAGTAAAGTTTTTCATTATTTTATGGTGAGGTCCAGGTAAGTACCTCATGAGATTTGAGTAACTGTTATACAACTAAAGAAAAAAAAGAAGAAAAAGGAACAATAAGCCAATTCGTTAAAATAAATGAAAGGGGTTTCCCAACTATCTGTTTCAGAGCCTGCTCTTCACAGCCAGCGTTAGGCTCCCACTTCCTGCTCAGGCTGTGGGTGGTTCTACAGCACTGACCGATGCTTCAGCTCTGCTATTCTTAGCTGAGCCTGTTAAAATTAAATTGGTTATGGAGGGGTTTTAACAGCAGGGCACAAAGCTAAAGAGCTTTAAAGGGTTTAAGTTTGACAGTAAGAAGGACTCAGAGTCATTATCCCACTCTTTTAGGCCGCAAGGCCTAAGGCATTCTACTTTAAGACTGTGGCCTACAAAATGGCAATAGAAGCTTCCCCTTGCAGGTGGTGTAGTGACATTATGGACACAACCTGCAAGAGTGAGCTGTGTTGGTGGGGAAATGGGAAGATGTATTATTTTTTTAGTTTTAGTGGGGGGACTATAAATCTACCTACCGAGGAGCCCATATACCTACAGTACCTACTGAGGAGGCCTATATACCTTCCTACTGCGGGGCCGACATACCCAACTACTGAGGGGGCTATAAACCTAGTCTGGGGACTATATACCGTGGGTACGGAAAGTATTCGGGACCCTTTAACATTTTTTCCTCTTTTTTTCATTGAAAGCCATTTGGTAAGATCAAAAATGTTAATTTTTTTTGTACATTATTGTACACTCTGCACACCACTCCCCCCCCCCCCCCATCTTGAAGGGAGAAAACAGAAGTGTATATATTTTTGCAAATTTATTAAACAAGAAAAGGTGAAATATCACATGGTCATAAGTATTCAAAACCCTTGGCTGTGACATATATTTAACTCACATGCTGTCCATTCTTCTTTTCCTCCTTGAGATGGTTATATCCTTCATTGGAGTCCAGCTGGGGTTTCATTAAACTGATTGGACTTGATTAGGAAAGGCCACACCCTTGTCTATATAAGCCCTCCACAGTGCATGTCAGAGCACATAAGAATCATGAGGTCTAAGGAAATGACCAAGGAGCTCAGAGACAGAATTGTGGCAAGGCACAGATCTGGCCAAGGTTGCAAATGAATGTTGAGCAGCACTCAAGGTACCTAAGAGCACAGTGGCCTCCATAATCATTAAATGAAAGTAGTTTGGGACGACCACAACTCTTCCTTGACCTGGCCATCCAGCCAAACTAAGCAATCATGGGAGAAGAGCTTTGGTGAGAGAGGTAAAGAAGAACCCCCAAAATCACTGTGGCTGAGCTCCAGAGAGCATAGGGGGATGGGAGAAAGTTCCAAAGTAAACTATCTGCAGGGCCCCCACCGGTGGGGCTTTATGGCAGAGTGCGGCCGAGGAAGCCTCTCCTCAGTGCAAGACATGAAAGCCGCATACATTTGCCAAAAAAAAACATGAAGGATCCCAACTATGAGAAATAAGATTATCTGGTCTGATGAGACAAAGATTTGAACTTTTTGGTGTTAATTGTAAGCGGTGGAGAAAACCAGGCCCTGCTCATCACCTGCCCAATACAATCCCAACAGTGACACGGTGGTGGCAGCATCATGCTATGGGGGTGTTTTTCAGCTACAGAAACAGGACGAATGGTTGCAATTGAAGGAAAGATGAATGCGGCCAAGTACAGAGATATCCTGGATGAAAACCTCTTCCAGATGCTCTGGACCTCAGATGGGCGTAAGGTTCATCTTCCAACAAGGGCAATGGGCCCTAAGCACACAGCTAAAACAACAAAGCAGTGGCTTCAGAAAAACTCTGTGACCCATTCTTGACTGGCCCCGCCAGAGCCCCTGACCTAAACCTAATTGAGGATCTCTGGGGAGACTTTGAAAATGGCTGTCCACCAACGTTCCCATCCAACCTGGGGAAATGGAAAGGTTGCAAAAGGGAAGAATGGCAGAGGATCCCCAAAACCAGCTCAAAAGGGTGCTTCTACTCAATTACTGAGCAAAGGGTCGGAAATACTTAAGACCCTGTGAATTTCAGTTTTTCCTTATTTAAAAAAATTTGCAAAAATATATTCCTGTTTTTTTTCTTTCAATGATGGGGGGGGGGGGCAGGGTTTACATTAATTAGCAAAAAAATTAAATTTTTATAACTTACCAAATGGGTGTAATGAAACAAAGAGTGAAAAATTTAAAGGGTTCTGAATACTTTCTGTACCCACTGTACCTACCTACCTGTTGAGGTAGCCTTTATATCTTCTGACCTACAGAGGGGGCCAATATGCCTCTCTACCTGCTGAGTGCTATGTGCGTCCCTAATTACTGAGGAGGCCTATACACCTTCCTACTGTGGAGGATTAAATACCTACCTATCTACAAAGGGGCTATCTATTGAGTGGGTCTATACACCCACTTACCTCCTGGGGGCTTATGTACCTGGCTACTTAGTGGTCTATATACCTAACTACTGGTGTTAGGTGTAATGACTCATGAGATTCAGGAGGAGGATCCACTGAATTGCTCATGGATTTTTTTTTATCAAGAAAATTTTTATTTATTTTCTGAAAAATCAATAACCAGAACAAATATATATAATCAGAGTGTGACACATTTATCCAAACTAAGACATAAGCTCAGATAACACTCCATAATAGGAGCAGAATCAATCACATTCAAAATGCTAAAGACATAACATAATCCATTAATACAAGAAAATGTAACTCAAAACAGTGGAGCATATATCAAATCCAAGCACAAGGTTATACAGGTTATATGTCCCCCCACCCTTGCAATCTTGAGGTTTCGCTTTGAAACACCTAATTTGTTATACTCCTAGCCATATGTCACCCAATTATCTGTAATCGTCCCAGGGACCCTCCCATTTGATGTTTAAGATACCACGTCGATTCTTTAAACGCGTGCATGAAATCTTGTATTTCTGAGTCTGACAAAAAGGCTTCAATAAAACTTCACCAAGTATGGAAGAATTTGCATGTTTGTGTTTCTTTGTTTTGGAGCATCGCCATCTTGTCCATTTGCAGATGGCTTCAACCAATCTGAAAGGAGACATCTTTTGGCTGCCAGCAGTATAATGTGTAATAGTTTGATATCTGTTCCCCTCCTTTCATGTGGTGTCACACTAGTTGGGAGATTATGGAATAGGAGCTGTAGAGGATCCAGTTAAGTGTGAAACCTAATTTATATTTTATTTGCTGAACTAGATTCTCCCAAAATTTGGAGACTGCCGGACATGACCAGATACCATGGTGTAAATTCGTTAGTGGATTAGAGCATTTTGGGCAAGCCAAAATGCGATCTGGGCACAAGGGGTGGGGAGGTATGTTGAAACCATAGATAGCTCTATGGGCCAACCTGAAATAAGTATCTCGCCATGATTCATTACTTAGGGCTTTTCTTACCCGGTTCCATCCCTCAAGGATACTTTCCGCAATGTTCATGTCAGGGAAATCCCTATTCCAGCTCCCAAATACCTGCTCGGCGATACTCCTCTCATGCGGTATACGAAGCCCTGCATATAAACTGGATAAAGTGTGGTGTGTGCCAGATCCTCCCAGCATAGAATCAAATTTAGAGTTATTTCCAAATCTTGAAAGGTCTCCTATCTTATTTCCTAAGAAACTGATTATTTGGTTGTATGCAAACATTTGAGATCCCCCAAGGTTATAGAGGTCCTGGATCTCCTTGAAGGTGAAAAGCCTAAGCTCGCGTAGGTTAATGAGTTGCCTCACATTTTGAATCCCCTTTAGCTTCCATTGTGCTAGGGCACCCGATCCTATTCCAGGCAAGAATTGCGGATGGCCCCACCACGACAAGTAACTGCTTAACCTGTAGGGGAGTTTGAAAAGTTCCCTGGCCGCCTTCCAAGCACTAATTGTATCTTTTATGACTAGACTTTGACGGGCAACCCCCAGTAACTTCTTATAAGCTGTGTGTAAGAGTGCTCCAAGATTCCAAGGGGACACCAAGTTGGACTCTAGGTCAACGTTGGAGAAAAATGAAGAGCCTTTTACCCAGTCCGCGCTGTGGCGCAGTAAGGCCGCTAAATTATATTTGGTAAGTTTATTCCCCCCATTTCTTTTGGTAACATTAATTTTTTAAAGGCAATCCTAGGACGCTTCTGTTTCCAGATGAACTTGGTGAAGGCCGATTGAAGTTTATGTATACAAGAATGTTTCAGGGACTGTCTGCAATAAATATAGAAGTTTCGGAAAACTTATCATTTTTATCAAGTGACAACGTGCTAGAAGGCGTATCGGTAGGTGTGTCCACCTGGCTAGATCATCACAGATTTTCTTAATCACTGGTGGGAACTTAAGCTCATATATTGATTCTGGTGTCCTCCCAATAATAATCCCCAAATATTTTATGGATTTGTTCGCCACCATTACCGGAATATTTGACAAAGGGCTGTCCCTGCCTTGTTGCCTGGGTATCAGATCTAAAAGTTCCGATTTCGCTGGATTCACCTTAAAGCCTGAATATGTGCCGAACTTTTTCAAAGTGTCAAGGATAATATTTATATCTTCTGAAGGCCGAGAACAAAAAAATATTACATCGTCTGCGAATAACGCCATTTTTAAAGTATATTTTCCTATTTTTATTCCCTGTAGCGCCTCCACTCCCATCATGTGTCTGACTAGGGGTTCAATAGCGAGGTTAAAGAGTAGGGGCGACAAAGGGCACCCCTGTCTGGTCCCCCGCCTTAGAGGGAATGGTTCTGATACAAACCTGGGAGTAGCTATCCTGGCCGAAGGGTTGCTATATAGCGCTCTTATATAGCGACCAAACGTGTCACCCAGACCCATCTCGCTCACAACTTTTTCCATCCATTCCCCGTTCACGTTATCAAAACCTTTCTCAGCATCTATCAACAACAGAGCCAGGGACGGATGTTGGGAAGGGCGGACTTTGATGTCATCTAACACTGTTAACACTTTACGAATGTTGGTCACTGCAGACCTCTCTTTGATAAACCCCACCTGATGATCAGAGATGAGCTTTGGTAGTACCTGAGCTAGGCGATTTGCCATATATTTTTTACATAAGTTTGACGTCAACATTTATGGGACGGTATGAGGCCGGGTCAGTGGGGTCTCTACCTGATTTAGGAAGGACACGTATATATGCCTCGTTCATGTATTTAGGGATGTTGTCACCATTTAGGAACGAGTTATATAGCTTGGTCAATGTAGGGACTATCTCGGGGCCAAGGATTATGAAAAATTCAGCCGTATACCCATCTGGGCCCGGTGATTTTTGGTTACTTAGTTGTCGAATTGTTTGTAAGACAGTTTCTTGCTCATGGATTTTGGCATAAACCACAACGAGGAGCAGCGTTTAAGGAGCTCCCGGGTCTTTGCCTTCCATCCCCGCAAGGGGGCTTGAGCTCCGCTGCAGGAAACTCCCAGCTCATTATCCCTGACGCAGTCACCTGCACTGATACCTGGAAGGTGCCATAAAAGGCAAATGGAATAATAAACACATATTCCACTTATTTAATATGGCAATCGGACAATATTTCCTTCGCACTTTACAATTTTAGAGGGTAATAATTTTGTACAAGAGAAAAAACCAGCCATCAATACACTAAGCTAAAAAGAGTCCATATACAAAAATTTTTCAAAATTTTTAAACTATTTGAGAAAAAGGACACCCGCATTTTACCCCGCAAAAACTTTTTACAATTTCTATTTACAAGGTGTGATGGGTGAGAAGTGCTTTGGTTTATACACAATGGTCCAGCCTTTTTCTTTCGTGATGTGAGCAGCGGTTGGGGTTTTTAGATAACAATTGGATTTTTTTAACCCGTGGCCCCATCCCAGACCGTACATTCTATAAATTACAGATATAGTACTCGACCTAAATGAGGAGTTTTTTTCGCCCCAAATTGTAGGGAGAAGTTTAAAACAGAAAGTTTGTGTGCCCAATATTTTTGTGGGTTTGTTTTGTTTGAATGTCTAATTTAAAATGAGGCCAAAAATTAATAAGTTGGAATTATTTCTAGTGTTTTTATCATACAAATTCATATAATTAGCCCTGATGATGCAAAGTTTGCACCTTTGCCTGTTTTTTTATTTTCTCAATGTCTGCTTGCTTCTTGAGTCCAAAGGTACAAGTCTGTTTACACTTCTGTTGACTTAATACACATGAAGGTTTACTTTTCATTGTCTTAGTTCAGATTTCTGTATGCTTTTGACTTATCTCCTGTGAAGAGATGTGTTTGTATATGGTACTCTTTAACTCTCAATAAAAGTACGAAATACAAATAACACATAGGCATTTTTTAAGTTGACACGGCATTAGGTCGTGTCCACCATTTTTGTTTTCATCAGCCATGAAAACCAGAAACCGTTCTTTCCTGGTATGGAGACCTGTATACACAGTGATGCTGGCTCCCTGAGAGTTTCTCAAATCCTAAGCCATTCTTTTACGGTTTCTCATGGCGGAAGTAAAAATAGGATTCGATGACGCCACTCTGCAGGTGAAGTGTTATAAGCGCTTAAAACTTTTGTAAATAACTATTTTTCTCTTACAAACTGTACATACTAGCTCCCTATTTTCTGTAATCAGTTTATGTTACCATTTTATCATACTTGATTTATTATTGGACTATTGTAAAAATAAAGCTGTGTTATATCATTATTGACTGATCTTCTTTAAATCTCGAACCTGTATTGAAATAACTTGGCAAAACAGTGGTGTTAGTAACTAGGGATCTTGGTAGGCTTGCCTAAGAAGATGTATTCTTAGGATGCACATAAAACTATGAGGGTTATTAGTTTACCTGATTGTATGGGGTAGCATGTTCCAGAAAACTGGTACAGAACGTGTGATTTCTTGGAAACGGGCATGGGAGGTTCGGAAGAGTGGGTAGGGTGGTAGACAGAGATGAGAGAGGAGATGTAGGGGGGTGCAGCGCTGTGGAGAGCTTTATGAGTGAGAGTGATTAGTTTATCCTGTATTCTGTAGTTAATGGGCAACCAGTGCAGCGAGTGACACAGGGTAGAGGCATCAGAATAGCAGCAAGAAAGAAAGATGAACCTGGCTGCTGCATTCAGGATGAATTGGAGATGGGAGATTTTACACAAAGGGAGACTGACAAGGAGGGAGTTACAGTAGTCAAGACAAGAAAGTATAAGGGCTACAATAAGAGTTTGAGCTGTTTCCAGAGTAAGAAAAGAATGGATTCTGGAGATGTTCTTGAGGTGCAAGTGACAGGAGCGGGCCAGGGATTGAATATGGGAGTGAAGGACAGATTGAAATCTAGTATAACCCCAAGATAGCGGAACTGCTGCCTAGGAGTTATGGTGGTACCACACACTGAGACAGAAATAGCAGGGTAGGGTCGGTTAGTAGATGGCAGAATGACAAGAAATTCAGTTTTAGTGAGGTTTAGGTTGAGATAGAGAGAGGACATGATGTCAGAGACAGTGGACAGACAATCACTGGTGTTTTGTAGCAGGGCAGGGGTGATATGATGGAGAGAAGTGTATAGTTGGGTGTCATCAGCATAGAGATGGTACTGAAAGCCAAATCTGATGATGGTTTGTCCAATAGAGGCTGTGTAGAGTGAAAATAGGACAGGACCTAGAACTGATCCCTGAGGAACCCCAACAACAAGAGGAAGCGGAACCTGCAAATGAGACATGAAAGGAGATGTCAGAGAGGTAGGATAAGAGCCAAAAGAGAGCGGTGTCCTTTAGGCCAATGACAATGAGCATGCCGAGAAGAAGTTGGTGATCTACAGTGTTAAATGCTGCAGAGAGATCCAGAAGAAGCAACAATAAATAGATTTAGCAGTGAGGAGATCATTTTAAACTTTAGCAGTTTCTGTGGAGTGTAAAGTGCGGAAACCTGATTGCAGAGGATCGAGAAGAAAGTTAGCAGACAGAATGTGGATTAGGTGAGAGTAGACCAAGCATTCCAATAGTTTGGAGATGAAGGGCAGGTTAGAGACTGATCGGTAATAAGCAGCGCAGGATGGGTCTAGAGAGGGCTTCTTTAGTAAAGGGGTTATAACAGCCTGGATACTTCTTCTGTTGTTGGGACATAATGGGTATTACTTGGGACTGAGATGTGATGTTTTGCCGGACACTTCTATTTTCTCTTTGAAGTGGGTGGCTAGATCTTCAGCACAGGGGTCAGTGACCAGGGGCCTGAGTTATAGGCCTGAGAAGAGAGTGAAAGTGTCAAACAGTCATTTGGGGTTATTGTGTAATATTGAGATGAGAAGAAATAGTCTTGTTTGGCGCAGTGAAGGGCAGTGTGGTAAGTCCTAAGCATGAATTTGTAATGAAGAAGATCTGTAGATATCTGCATCTGTGGAGAAAGTCAAAGCTGAGAAGAGTAGTCACAAACAAGCCTAAGGTCAGGGCAGGCAGTTTTTCCATAGTTGAGGACAAGCCATAGGTCAGGGCAGGCAGCAGACGGGAAAGCCAGTAACAAGCCGGAGCCGAGTATCGGGAATAAATGCACAGAAATAACTACTAATAATGCTGAGTAGCACACCAAGGATCTGGCAATGAAGTGGAGGTAGAGTTCATTTAAATAGCTTCAGCGGGACAGCAACTGGCCAAGGCAGAGAGATACTGCCCACTGGGCCTTTTATTTTAAAAGGGCCAGCATGCATGTACCCTATGCAACAGGGTGCATGCATGCTGACTTGGGTGAACACTGCAGGGGAGCCTAGAAGCCACATGCAGTGGTTTATGGGGAGACTCAAATGCTGATGACCCTGAAGAGAAGTTGCAGCGGGACTCGTTACAGAGGGAACCCGTGATTCTTGGGCTACCAAATGCGAGTGAGACCTGTCACATAGAATGGTCATGCCTAACCATCATCTATTCCAATCTTAGCTGCTAACATTTACTGCCAAACTACATCCACCTCAGTCATCACTACATCTCTAAGCTGGCGTTAGCAATGGCTACTAACAATTCATTCTGACTTTTTTAATGTATACCCTAAACAAGTAACCGTGAGTGATAGCTACTAACAGCAGCCATGAGAGTCACAGGTTGTCACCTAGCTCTCCTCAGACACTGAGTGTTATGCAGATATGCATTATTTATTCTTTTCTACTTTGCTGCCCATGTAACTTTCATGGACATTATGTCAGCCTATGCTGAATATTTGTACTCAGACACCTTATGGAGACAGACTGCTATGGCTTCATAGTGCAAAACGATAGACCATGCAAAATGAGTGATGCCTGAATCTGAAATGTCAAGTATTTAAAATTGCCTTTGCAATCTAAGGATATACTTACTAATCCCCAGGGACTGCTCATCAGTTTAAAGTTGTCTTCAAGACTCTTCACAAGTTTTTGGAAATCTTTATCTTGATATTCGAATCGCTTACCAAACACCACGGAGCAAATAACATTGCATACAGCGTGTAGAAAAGCGGAATGAGGGTCCGTTGGAGAACCTACAACAACAAAGAATACGTTTTGTCATAGGTTTCCAAATAAGACACCTAGGGCCACATGTATGAAAACAGTCTAGGTCTAAAACTCTTTGTTACCCATAGCAACCACTCAGCACACCCCTTTCATTTCATATGGTGGTCTGGAAAAATAAGAGGGGCGCTCTGATTGGTTGCTATAGGCAGCAAAGAGTTTTGGACCAAGACAGTTTTCATACATGTGGCCTCTAGTTGTTTAAAGTAACTCTATTTTTGCACAAGGTCTCCTCTTATTTGTATAGTATGCTTTCTAAAACGTGCCATAGATTCAACAGTTCTATGGCCAACCATGCAAACATTTTAATATTTCCCATTATCAGGACATTCATTTGCTCACTGTATGTTAGTGCTATATGAATATTGTATGGTGGTATTGTGTAAGTGTAAACTTGCCAACTTGTGAAAGTGGCCTTCAGGGAGATTTTGAACTACACACACTGCCCCTAGAATTTGCACAAACAGTGTATGGGATAAATCATGGTCGGAAACGACAATACCAATTATGTGTAACTTTTTTTTTATTTGTAAAATGTCAATAGGAGGGTGACTTGAACTTTTAATATTATTTTTTACACTTTTTAAACATTTTTTTTTCTTTATCATAGAATCTATATAGGGTGCTTCACCACTAGGGGCACAATCACTTGTACAGTCTATTGCATTGTACAGACAATGCACTAGGGTGTATGAAGATGGCAGTTTTACTACTCCCTGACTGGAGCAGGAAGTAAAAAAACATGGCGGCGATGAAAGCCTTCATAAGACTTAACTGATTAGGCCCCGGAATCTAATAGGTTAAACAGCATGGGATGGAACCGGCTCCATCCCGTGCTGTATCTGGCGTGTGTGCGCGGCAAATAGCAGCCGGCACCTGCCAGCTATATAGTGGGATCACTGCACGATCCCACTACAAAGCGCTTTACCAGCATTAGGACATAAATATACGCCCAGTGTCATTAAGGGGTTAAAAAAGAAATAAATAAAAATTATATAAATTCAGTATCCCCAGAATCCTACCGACCTGCAGTATACAGATATAATGTCATTTATACTGAACAGAGAACTCATAAAAACGAAACAAATATTTTTTCCTGGATTTCCCAGTATATTATATGGTGTGGCCAATGATAACTTGTCTAACAAAACACAAGCACTCATACATCTAAGTAGTTGATTAAATAAAAAAAACTATTGTTCTTGGAAGGCAGAGATGAAAAAAACTGAAAAAATAACGAAAATAGCTGCGTCATTAATAGGTTTATCAACTTTATAGAGGTAGAATCCAGCAAATACAGTGCCTTGCAAACGTATTCTGCCCCCTTGAACTTTTCTACCTTTTGCGACATTTCAGGCTTCAAATATAAAGATAGAAAATTTTAATTTTTTGATGCAGAATCAACAAGTGGGACACAATTGTGAGGTGGAACGAAATTTATTGGTTATTTTAAACTTTTTTTTTTTAAATAAAAAACTGAAAAGTGGGGCGTGCAAAATTATTCGGCCTCTTTACTTTCAGTGCAGCAAACTCACTCCAGAAGTTCAGTGAGGATCTCTGAATGATCCAATGTTGTCCTAAATGACTGATGATGATGAATATAATCCACCTGTGTGTAATCAAGTCTCCGTATAAATGCAACTGCTCTGTGATAGTCTCAGGGATCTGTTTAAAGCGCAGAGAGCATCATGAAGACCAAGGAACACACCAGGCTGGTCCGTGATACTGTTGCGGAGAAGTTTAAAGCTGGATTTGGATACAAAAAGATTTCCCAAACCTTAAACATCCCAAGGAGCACTGTGCAAGTGATTATATTGAAATGGAAGGAGTATCAGGCCACTACAAATCTACCAAGACCCGGCCGTCCCTCTAAACTTTCATCTCAAACAAGGAGAAGACTGATCAGAGATGCAGTCAAGAGGCCCATGATCACTCTGGATGAACTGCAGAGATCTACAGTTGAGGTGGGAGAGTCTGTCCATAGGACAACAATCAGTCGTACAATGCACAAATCTGGCCTTTATGGAAGAGTGGCAAGAAGAAAGACATTTCTCAAAGATATCCAAAAAAAGTCTTGTTTAAAGTTTGCCACAAGCCGCCTGGGAGACATCAAACATGTGGAAGAAGCTCCAGCTGTTCACAAACGCTCTCCATCCAACCTCACTGAGCTCCAGCTGTTCACAAACGCTCTCCATCCAACCTCACTGAGCTCCAGCTCTTCACAAACGCTCTCCATCCAACCTCACTGAGCTCCAGCTGTTCACAAACGCTCTCCATCCAACCTCACTGAGCTCCAGCTGTTCACAAACGCTCTCCATCCAACCTCACTGAGCTCCAGCTGTTTTCCAAGAAAGAATGGGCAACATTTTCATTCTCTCGATGTGCAAAACTGATCGAGACAAACACCAAGCGACTTGCAGTTATAATCGCAGCAAAAGGTGGTGCTACAAAGTATTAACTTAAGGGGGCCGAATAATATTGCACGCCCCACTTTTCAGCATTTTATTTTTAACAAAAGTTTAAAACAACCAATAAATTTCGTTCCACTTCACAGTTGTGTCCCACTTGTTGTTGATTCTTCACCAAAAAATAAAATTTTATATCTTTATGTTTGAAGCCTGAAATGTGGCAAAAGGTTGAAAAGTTCAAGGGGGCCAAATACTCTCCCAAGGCACTGTACATGGCATTGTTATTTGGCACCATGCTGTATGCATACATACACATGAACAATGTTTTGGTATATAACAGTACATCAAAGTACCAATCAAGGATATCATACACAATTTAATACCGGGCTGATTATAAGTTCAAGAAAAGTTCAAGATTCTTAAATCATCAGGCATTTGCAATCAAGTTGGCACTCTAATATTTGGAATGGTTAGATTGCCTAAATTTACATGCAAAAATAAAAATCTTTCCTGGAAGCCAATTGGTTACCAAAGGTAAGAGGAAACAACTACATGAAGTATATTAGCACAGTTATTACACTTTACCATTTGTTTTCTTCAGCACTTCAGTTAGACACAGGGCCTCCTCCTGTATCCTATCCTCGAAGCTTCGTTTTCCAACTCCAAAACTACCAAGAGTGAGCATGGAAAAGCGTCTCAGCTCCTTCCATTTTTCACCACTGCTGAATCCAAATTCTGTGCAATAAAACAGTTAATGCTGTTATAAACTCTATGGAATTCACCAAGAATTCCTGCTTATAGTATTTATAGACCTTGTGGGCCTACAGCGATATAGGAATAGTCAAGAACGTCACTGAAATAGAAGAATGAATCGCAGCAACAATATTTTGTCCATTAAGATGTAGAGTGTATATCCTGTAAAATATGTAAAAGTTTTGACCATTTAACTTGTTTTATACAAAGATATGTTAAAGGTGGTCCAAGGCATCTGCTTGAAACATTCCTTTTGGCTATTTTTTTAACCATTTTTAAGTACTCTATTAATGAATTTTTAGTTAAAGGGGTTGTCTCACTACAAGGATTGCTTTTAATGTTAATGATCTTGCAAAAACAAGTCACTTTGCAATATGTGTCCATTAACAGTGTCCTACCTATTCCTAGATGGGCTGCATCAGCTCATCAAGTCAATATAGCTACAGACCCGTTTGATCTCTCCTGACAGGCTGCCAGAGCTGGTCGCTATAGCTACAGACCTGTTTGATCTCTCCTAACAGGCTGCCAGTGCTGGTCACTACTGACCTGGTGTCCTCAGCAGCTCATCATTGCAAGCCAGTTAACACTCTCCTGAATTCAAAAATGAAACCAAGAAATCAGGACTGAGGTAAGATGAATCGATGTAGTGAGACAACCCCTTTAAGATAGAAGATCTGCATGTTCAGCACCTCATCTAGCAGCCAGAGTGTCTCATGTTGTGGAGGATCCACTAGATCCATGTGTTACATGGAACGGTGATTGAGTTGAATCAGGTTCCACCACAGATTACAGCTAATGGCTTGGGTTTAAGCAGTAAGATATCCAGTGATTAGACTGTTGCCAGACCCTTTACACAAAAATGGGTTGCTTAAAGCAGACAAATCCTTCTCATACAAATTATTGGCCCAACTCCATGATTATGCCTATTTGCAGGGCCGTCTCTTCCATCGGGCCAGGTAGGCACTTGCTCGGGGGCCCTCTAAGCTCAGGGGCCCCGTCGGTCAGCTGCCTACCCTGCCCAGTGTCAGTGAATACACCCAGGGACTGCCGTGCCTCCCTGTTGCGCTCTTTACTCTTTGCAGCACAGGCAGGGCAGCGCGGCAGTCGGAGCAGGGGCCGGGCTTCAGCGATGCTCCGTGTGTGTGCTGATGCGGCCCCTGCTATTGCTGTGTGCTGCAGCTCCTGCCTGCTTTCCTCTTCACAGCACAGGCAGGACAGCCCGGCAGTGGAGACAAGCAGGGCCCAGGCTGCAGCGATCCTCCTTGTCAGCCCCCGCTCTGTGCTTAGCAGGGAGAGGGGGGTCGGGACCGTGAGCTCCTTCAATCTGACCACGACGGAGAAGGAGAAGGCGGCAAGCAGTGTGAGTAGCCGCTGACAGCTGCTTAAATAAATACATTGGTTTACTGTGCTCCCGGAATGTGCAGCGTCCAGCTCCCTGCAAGGTGCAGAGCAGACCTGGACACTCCCTGAGCACTCAAACTAATCCTAACACCTCTCCCTCCAAGCCTCACTGATTTTTTTTTTTTTTTTTGTAAAAATAAATTTTATTAACATATAGTCAAAAGCCTCACTGATAAGACCTGGGGATCAGTGAATACAAATGAAGTCCCCAGCTGAGCCAGTGTTCACACTGAACAGATGACTGTCTCCTCTTGTCTCATTTGTTGTTTATTGTAAACTATCCCCTTTCTGCATATATATGATTTATATGCAGTTTGTATATATATATATATATATATATATATATATATATATATATATATATATATATATATCATACATGCCAACTTTTGAAAGTAAAAAAGCAGGAGATTTGAAGACGCCGTGTCAAAAAAATTTGCATATGCACGCCCATCTTGCATGTAAGCCACGCCCCCTTCGAAAAAAGCCACACCCTACTCCACCTAACTGTGTAATGGCTCTGGAAGAAAGCTAAATTAGGGTTTTGGCGTCACCAGCTTTCTTGGACGTTGGATAGCCTATTCAGCATCCAGAAGAGCTGGGAGATACCGCCAAACAGTGCTCCAATAGGTAGGTATCTCGGTGGCCTATTTGAACCCGTTAACCAGTAGTAGCTCCTGTAGCCAGGTTAATGCCCCCTTCTAGCCAGGTAGCTGTCCCAATAGCCGATGTGCCCCTTACAGCTAGGTAGTGCCCTTTACAGCCAGGTAGTGCCCCTTACAGCCAAGTAGTGCCTCCATTAGCCAGGTAGTGCCCCCAATAGCCAGGTAGTGCCTCCAATAGCCAGGTAATGCCTCCAATAGCAAGGTAGTGTCCCCAATAGCCAGGTAGTGCCCCCAATAACCACTTAGATGCTCCTTACAGCCAGGTAGTTACCCCAATAGCTAGGCAGATGCCCTTTTATCCAGGTAGATGTTCCCCATGAGCCATGCAGATTGCCCCATGAGCCAGGCAGATGCATCTTTATCCAGGTAGATGCCCCCATGAGCAGGCAGATGCCCCCTTTATCCAGGCAGATACCCCTTTATCCAGATAGATGCCCCCATGCCAGGCAGTGCCCATATGAGCCAGGCAGATGCCCCCTTTATCCAGGTAGATGTCCCCATGAGCCATGCAGATGCCCCCATAAACCAGGCAGATGCCCCCTTTATCCAGGCAGATGCCCCCATGAGCCAGATAGATGCCCCCATGCCAGGCAGTGCCCCTATGAGCCAGGTAGATGCCCCCTTTATCCAGGCAGATGTCCCCATGCCAGGCAGATGCCCCCATGAGCCAGGCAGATGCCCCCATGCCAGGCAGTGCCCCTATAGCTATTAACAATAAAATAATAAAACCTACTTCATACTCCTCCCCTCACAAGCACTCAGTCACTGCACAGACACCCCTCCCCTCACAGACAATCAGCCACCCCCTCCCCACACACACAGCCATCCCTGCACTTACCTGTCCTGCTGGCCTCCTAGGTCTTCAAACTCTGGGAAAGGGGGCGGAGCTTCGCGGGTCCCGCTAAGCCCCCTCCTCCACCCCCCCCCCCCCCCCGCAATGCTCTCCCAGCTTCCTCTGAAGCTAGGAGAACATTGCCGGCGGCGGCACAGGACAGCGTCAAGAGACGCTGCCCGATGTCTCTGTACACAGATAACCTCCAGCTTCTCTAAAGAGGCGGGAGGTTATGCCACCCAAGCGGGAGGGCGGGACACGGCCCCCATTAGCGGGAGTGACCCGCCAAAACCGGGAGGGTGGCAACTATAAAATATTTAGCTCTACTTTGTTTGGGACTGCCCGGTTTTGCTCTGGATGCTGCACATTCCGGGAGCACGGTAGAGAAATGTATAAATATATATACACACTGAAATATAAATCATATATATGCAAAAAGGGGGAAAAGTTTACAATAAACAACAAATGAGACAAGAGGGGACAATCATCTGTTCTGTGTGAACAGTGGCTCAGCTGGGGACTTGTATACACACACACTTACAGGAGTATCAGTAAAATAACAAATTTTATGTGTTTGGCCACCCTAAGCCGCCAGGACACACAGCCATCGTATATTTTATGTATTTATAGTGGTCTTCTGTTTATTTTCTTGTTTTTGGTGGTCGTTTTTTGAAGTCCCTGATTGGGTTCAGCAGTCAAGGTGCCATTGTGGACTTCACCACTTTAAGGTAAATAGCTTGGAGTAGTGAAGTCCGACAATGGCACCTTGACTGCTGAACCCAATCAGGGACTTCAGAAATGCGACCACCAAAACAAGGAGGTAAAGAGAAGACAGGAGGTCACCATTATTTCATGACAAAACACACAATTTCAAAGAGAGAGAGTTTTCAAAGTCTAGATTAAAAAAGACAAATTATACATACCGTAACTTTTTATATGAGCGGTCGTGTGAAATGGCGCTTAAAGGGGTTGTCTCACTACATTGATTCCTCTTAACTCAGTCCTGTTTTCTTGGTTTCACTTTGAATTCAGGGGCGTGTTTACTGGCTTCCACTAGGCTGCAGTAGAAGCCAGGTCTGTCTATAGCAACCAGTGCTGGTAGCCTATCAGGAGAGAGCAAACAGGTCTGTAGCTATAGTGACCAGTGCTTTCAGCCTATCAGGAAAGATCACACAGGTCTGTAGCTACAGCAACCAGCACTGGCAGCCTATCAGGATAGATCAAACAGGTCTGTAGCTATAGTGACAGTATGCTGCAGCCTATTAGGAGAGATCCCAGGTCTGTAGCTATAGCGAACAGTGCTGGCAGCCTATCAGGAGAGATCACACAGGTCTGTAGCTATAGCAACCAGTGCTGGCAGCCTATCAAGAGAGATCACACAGGTCTGTAGCTATGGTGACCTGAGGAGCTGATGCAGCCCATACAAGAGGGGATATCTCGGAATAGAGCGGCGGTCGGACGCGGGCGCAGCCCTGGAGGGGGGCCCCCACATGAACGGGCGCGCCGGCTCCGGGCAAGTGTAGGGGGAAGTTGGCGCGCTGTGCGGGATCGTTGGCGCACAGCGCGCAGCACGTGTTTGTTGGCGCGCTGAGTGCGCCCGTGTGACGTGCAGAGGATGACGCGCGGAAGGGAGGGGCGGGGATATATAACCGCCGCCCCGCGCCGCACGGGAGCATTCCGGCACAGAGTGAAATCTTAGTGAGTCTCTGTGCTGTGCGGCGTTAGCTAGTTAGGACAATGGAGTCAGTCGATGGGCTTTTGGAGCAGCTGAGGAGAGCTGCTGGAGACAGGGGACATGTTTGGTTGCAGCAGCAGGTGCAGGTAGCGTTGGGGGATGGGTGAGGGGCTTACCTCCTCCCTTTCACCGGTGGATGTTGCTGGGCCTCCAGGCCTCCCAGACGCCGCGCTAGACCACCAAATCGTCTGAGCCCGGACTTTTACCCCAGGGCCGCGTGCGCCGTCAAGCCCTCAGGGGACCCTTCGGGCCGAGAGGAGCGGGCGGTGGCTCGGGCACGCCCCGCTCGGTCTGGAAGGAATCAGAGAAGGCGAGCGGTCCAGCGGAGCACGGCGCGGCTGTCACGGTACTGTGGGGGGGTTGCCGGGGCCCTGTCGTCGTGGAGTCGGTGGTGGCGGGGCGAGCGGTTTCTGGCAAGCTCCGGGTGGGCCGCTCGCCAGACATCGCAGATGGAGTGGTCGGTTGGCGGCTTCGGCAGGAGGGGTCGTTATGGTTAGCGGCGCGGATGTCGGTCCGGCGCCGGGATCGCGGAGTGGATGGACAGCACCAGATGGCTTCGGGATGAAGAGAGCGCATCAGGGATCCAGTCGTCGCAATACGGTCGGCGGTCCGATTGGTGCGGGGCCAGGCGCAAGTGGAGACAGCGGAGCGGAGGGAGCAGCCGCGGATCGGAGGACGACTGGAGTGTCGCGTCAGGATCGGTTGTGACGCTGGCGGGATCACAGCTCCCGTGCAGCCTGGTGAGTCAGGGTTCTGTGTCTGTTTTGTATCCGCCGGGGGAGTTGGGGCAAGGGTTAGGGCTAGACCAGGACCCATTTTGTTGTCCCCCGGTGCAGGATTGGCAGGATTTGGCGGGGAGTATTAGGGAGTTTATGTCGCGGTTCCCGGGCCTAGGGCAGTGGGGATCAGGTATCGCCAGGTCGGCCTGGGGTGTGTGATGTGGGGTGGGGGAATTCCCCCTCCCAAGTTATGGAAAGGGGGGTCGCCTCTGTGGGGCGAGATGGGTGTAGCGGTGTCGATTCAACGGATTTGGACAAGGTGGATAGTGTGCGACTGGATGATAGGGCGAGGGGTGAGGTTTATGTTTGTTTCGAGGGCCCACTGGGAGCACATTTGAAGAAAGAGGTGAGAGAAAAGATATGGCAGGATGAGTACGTCGAGATTTTTTCTCTCCTCCCTCTGGAAAAATTTAATCTGGAGAAAGGAAAAAGGGATGTTGGGAAGAAGGAGGAAGAGGAGAAGAAGAGGTGGCGGCTCATACCCCAAACTTTTCAGAATTGGTTGCAGGCATTTGCGATATTGGCCAGTGTGATTGGGGAAAAAGCTCCTCAGAATTGTTCCGGGTTGTTCTGTTACATGGACGCAATTGGAGAAGCTTATAGGGTGTATGGGGGCCAGGCTTGGCTTCGATACGATGAGCAGTTTCGGCAACGAAAGGCGGTTCGTCCTTCCATACAATGGGATCATAAAGATATAGGACTTTGGCTAAGGGTTATGGCACCGGCGAGGTATGGGCATTCCTTTCAGGGAGGGCCCGGAGGTTCCGGGCAGTATGGGGGAGCCGGTTCCGGCGTTGGCTCGACTCAACAGGGGAGTAAGAACGGTGTCTGCTGGCAATTCAATGACAGCCAGTGTAGATTCGGGGGCAGCTGTCGCTTTAAGCACATCTGTTCGGCCTGCAGTGCGACCTCGCACGGAGCATCCAAGTGCTTCCGGCGAGGTAAAGGGAAAGGATCAGGCGCTGCGCAGGGGGGAGACCCCGGTGAGGGTGGCCGCGATGGTGCCTTATCTAAATAGGTATCCGGATCAGCGGGCGGCGTTGTTGCTGCGGGAAGGTTTCACGTTTGGCTTTAAGATTCCGCCACCGGCACATGAAGTGCCGTTCGTGTTGAAGAACTTAAAATCTGCCGTGCTTCAACCGGAAGTGGTTTCGGAGAAGCTGGCGAAGGAGGTTCAGTTGGGCAGGATGGCTGGTCCTTTTGCGGAAGTGCCTTGTTCTGGGTTTGTGGTCTCCCTGTTGGGAGTGGTTCCCAAGAAGTTTCGTTTGATTCACCACTTGTCATTCCCAAAAGGTTTATCTATTAATGATGGGATTGACCCGGCCTTGTGCTCGGTCGAATACACGTTTTCGATGCGGCGGTTCGGTGGGTTCGGCGTATGGGGAGGGGGGCCCTGATGGCTAGACTGACATTGAGTCGGCTTTTAGGTTGTTACCGGTTCATGCGGATAGTGTGAGGTTGCTGGGGTTTATTTGGGGGGGAGAATTTTTTGCGGATAGGTCTGCCGATGGGATGCGCCATCTCTTGTTCTTATTTTGAGACGTTTAGCTCCTTTTTGGAGTGGGTGGTGAGGGACGTGTCTGGGGTTTCATCCATCATCCATTATCTGGATGTTTTTTTTCTGTGTTGGCCCGGTGGACTCTGGGGTTTGTGGTTGCCTGCTGGCTAACATTTCAATGGGTGTCGGGTCAGTTTTGGGGTCCCCCTTGGCTCCAGATAAGACGGTGAATTTTTTGGGATCCAGATAGACTCGGAGGCAATGGAGTGCAGGTTGCGGAGGAGAAGTTGGGGTCGTTAAAAGGGGAGGTTATAAAGGGGTTTGACATTGAAGAAGATCAAGTTGAGGGGGTTGCAATCATTGTTAGGAAAATTGAATTTCGCCTGTCGCATTATCCCGATGGGCCCGGGTTTTTTTGTCGCAGGTTGGCGGCGGCCACTTCCGGGGTGGTAGGGCCGCATCATTTTATCAGGTTAACGTTGGATTTGAAGAAAGACCTTAGAGTATGGCAATCCTTTTTGAGGCGCTACAATGGTCGGTCCATGATATTGGAGGAGGCATTGAGTTTAACACGGACATTGAGGTGTTTACGGGGCGGCAGGGGGGTAGGGTATGGGGCATTTTTCCCAAAGGGGAGTGGAGTGCCCGGCGTTTGGCCAGCCAGGGGGTAGAGTCGGGTTGGTGAGGATCTGGCGCTGGGCCTGGAGCTCTTCCGATTGTACTTGCGGTGGAATTTGGGGGGAAAAAATGCGGAACAAGAAAGTCAGGTTCCATTGCGATAATTTGGGGGTGGTGAGGCCATTAACACGCTGTTCGGCTTCCTCTCCCCTGTGGTTGATTTGCTTCGGAGGCTAGTTCTTTGCTGCCTGGGTGTGAACTTGTGGGTTGTGGCGGTTCACGTGCCGGGGGTGCAGAACGACTTGGCTGACGCTCTATCTCGTTCACAGTGGCAGCGGTTCCGGTCCCTGGCTCCGGATGCAGCGGCCTTCGGTGTGGAGTGCCCCAAGGAACTGGTGGAATGTGGTTACGGTACCGCGGAGCAATTATTCAGGTCGTCCGTAGCTAGGGGGACGTGGGATTCGTATTCGGTCCCGGTGGGTTTTGTGGGAGCGTTGGGTGGAGGGCCTCGGGCCGATTGGGTCGGAGGAGGAGAGGGCATTGGCCCTCTTCTGCTTTATTGGCCACACAGTTAACGAGGGGTGGTCGGTGTCTAAGATTTCTCGGTTGGTCTCGGGACTTGCCTTTGGGCTTTAAGGCACGGGGATTGAGGGATGTGACGAAGTCGTTTTGTGTCACGCAGGCACTAAAGGGGTTAAGGAGGGGGCACGTCTCAGCGGATGGGAGGCGCCCGGTGGTGTTTCAGTTGCTGGAACGGTTGGGCTCGGTACTGGGTGGCGTGTGTTCGTCGGTTTGGGAGGTAGACTGTTCGGCTAGCCTTCTCATTTGCGTTCTTTGGAGCATTGCGTATTGGGGAATTAGTTTCTCCTAGTAAACGGTGGCTGGGGGTTGCGCAATGAAGATGTGCGCTTAAGGGAAAACGGTGTGGAACCCGTGGATTAAAAAATCTAAAACGGACCAAAGGGGCAGGGGCAGAAGGGTCCATTTGGGTACTGTCCAAGGGGCAAGGATGTGCCCAGTGCGGTGTTTGGGTCAATACCGGAGCGGGCGTGCTGGACAGCCCGGCCCATTATTGGTACATGAGGACGGGTCGTTTCTATCTCGGTTCCAATTCCAGTCGGTTTTCCGGCGTTGCCTGTCGGTGTTGGGCTTGGACCCGTCCCAGTTCGCCTCCCACTCTTTTCGTATCGGGGCGGCCACGGAGGCGGCTAGGCTTGGGCTGGATTCTTCGACCGTAAGGAGAATAGGCAGGTGGGAGTCGGATCGTTTCCGGCGTTACATTCGGCCGCACTTAGCTCAAGGCCTCATGGTTTAAAAGGGGGAGGGGGGGTAGGTTCGAGGCAGCTACAGTTTGGTTGGGGTGGTCCCAAAATTGGGGGGGGTTGGGTTGTGTATTTTTTTTTTTACTTCTGTTTGTGTTGCAGGGGATTCCCATGGTTGGTTTGGATCTTTTGGACACTCCCCTTGTGCATTGGGCGGGCAGCGAGCTGCGCTGAGAGCAAGCGGTCTCCAGTTGGGCATCCCGAGTGAAGCGGCGACAGTACGGTGGATCGGCAGGCGTGGTAGGGTTTGGACCCGGTTTTGCGGGCGTTCCAGGGGGATGCCCGGTGGGACCGTCCTCCGGCGGTCGTGGCATTTCACGTTGGGGGGAATGATTTGGGACTCGCCCGATCAGAGAGTTGATTTTGAAATATTAAGTACGATTTGTTGCGGTTATGAGGCAGTACCCGGGTTTGATAACGGTTTGGTCGGACATGGTTTGGCGGTGGTCGTGGCGTCACGCGGGTTCGGGCATGGGGCTTAACCGGGCGCGGTAAAAGTTAATCGTACTGTCGCGCGCTTTGTTACACGCAACGGGGGCTTTGTGGTGCGGCACGGGAACTGGAGACCCGGAGACGGTGATTTTGGAGGGACGATGGGGTCCACCTGAATGCAGTAGGGTTGGATTTGTGGTCTTTAAGTGTCGGAGAAGGTGTAGAGAGAGCGTTGGGGCTGGTGGGGGCGGCGCGTTCATAAGGGGTCATGAGGCGCTTGCTGTGGCGGGTTAGGGGTCCTTGGAGTCAGTGATATATTGGTGGGGAGGCAGGTTTCGGCTTGTCTCCTAATTGGAATTGACCGGTCTGGCGAAGGTTTGGGGCTCCGCAGGGCATGGTCCTTGGGAGCAGGGGAACAGTGGTAACCACCTGAGGTGGTGTGGTGCCCTTGGGCTTGGTGTGATGGCTGAGGGTAAGCTACTGTTTGTTGGAGTATGGTCGCCAGGCTTGGTCGGGGGTTATGGTAACTCCAAGGACCTCAGCCCCAAGTGTTAACCGGTCGAATGGGTATAGGGGGGGCTATACTCATTCGTGTTATAATGTTTGTTTATGGAAATTGTTATGTTAATAAAATGGCTGCTGTGGCCAATACATCCAAGCTATGTCTCAGAGTCATTATTGGGGAGACATGGTGGGTTAGATGGTCCGGTAGGGATAGGTGCTGCACAGGGTCTAGGTAAAATACTATTAATGGACACATATTGCAAAGTGACTTGTTTTTGCAAGATCTTTAACATAAAACGCAGTGATCCTTGTAGTGAGACGACCCCTTTAAGATAGCTGTCCACATGGAACTGTTATAAGTTTGCTTTCAATAATTGTTCCTGTAAGGTTGGGTTCAAAATACGATATTGTATATGCCTGAGGTATCTGTCAGGATATTGTGAAAAGAAGTACCCCGGCAGATACTGCGACAGAATCATAGGGAATAATAGAGCAGATGTAGCCCTGTGTGGGATACATTCTGCTCTTTTTCTCAGTGCATACACTTATTTTATGGGACTTAATAGCACAGTTATTATCCCCAATGGGTTTGTATGGTATCTGCTGCAGTACCTTTTTTCCATGGTACCCCAACGGATACCTTGAACCAATGTAATATCGTACTGTGAAAACACCCAAAGTGCTTGTGGTGTTTGGGGGGCCCAGTGCACAGCTCTGCCCGGGGGCCCATGATGGTGTTAAGACGGCCCTGCCTATTTGGGTAACTTTTTTGGGGGGGAATCCCAATAAGAAGAAATTAGACAAACATCCATCAAGTGTAATAAAAGAAAGAGTCAAGAAGCAGCGTCAGACGACAGGAAAATAAACCAGGCTAACACTCACCATCTCCTTTGGTAAAGTCAAAGAATGGAGCAAAATAGGCTCGACCACTGAACTCTTCTGCTTTGTCAATTAAAGTGTCTTTGATGGCTTTATAGCTACATAACATGACAACTGGTCGGCTCCCTTCATATACTGTAAATATGTCACCATATATTTTTGACAACTAGAAGAGAGAAAAAAAATTAATTTGAAATAATATCATCTGATTCTATACTTTACAGTAATTTTATAGAAGCCCTCTCTCCCTCTGTACCAGTTGTTAGTCACTTATTGTCACTTTGTAATTGTTTGACCAATGTTATTTATGTGCCCGCCTCAAATGTGCAGCACCCTGGAATCAAGGGCGCTCTAAATTAAATAATAATAATAAATTCCAGAGAAAATATCACCTTGCATGTTCTATTCAATAAACTATAAAAAGCACCTCAATTAGTTACTTTACACTTCTCATTCAGTAGACTATAATATAATTTTGTTGTATGTGTAGTTTTACATTTTTAGGACCACCCATTGGACTCTCAAGACCAGAATAAGCAAAGATTTGAAAGAATAAAATGCAAGCTATATAGGCTTATTTTCCACCAAGCTCTCTACATTCCAAAAAGGGTCCACAGCCAAGAGGTCACTCCATGTGATTTGGTCTGGGGATTTCTAAGGAAGGAAGGTTTGTCCCTAAAGAAAACATTGTGTCAGGAATCTCCTGCTATATTTTGGAACTTGCTAACTTGTTGCCCTTAAGTTTGCCCTCAGTCAAGATGGTGGATCGTGCCTCAGCTGGGTGCCATCTTGTTTCCTGTTTCCTGTTCCAGTTCCTATATAAACTCCTCAAGCCTGTAGTTCACTGCTTGAGTATTGTATCCTAGCTCCTGCTTAGCTTACAGTCCTCTCGTCTAGGAACTCACCTTCCAGTCTGTTCTTCTCCTCGCAGTCCACCCTGCAAACCCCGAGACATGTGCTGACCGCTCGTCAGTCTCTGCAACTTCTCGCCTTGGATCCTTGCCTTCACCTGTTGCTTCCAGATCAAGTCTCCAGTGCCTCCCTGTGTTTTGTGTCTTAGCCCCTGCCATTGGATTCCAGCTATACACTCCAGTATCGTGACAAGATACTCAAGCCATAAGATGGAGTCCAGTTGGGCCAGGGGCCCGGAAGCTCGCTTCAAACAACTGCAAACTATGGTCGCTAATATGCGCTCTGAGATGCAGGCGTTGAAGATCAAGTACGACGCTTTGAAAGGTCCCGAATGCCACAAAATCCAAGTGTATGGAAGCATTCAAAATCTACGTGGGACGGGGCGCATTAACTGACGGGTACTCACCTGGGGACAAGTTTCTGGACCACCATTCGGTGCTGTAGTGAGCCCTAAGTTGCCGCTTTCAGTTCGGCGGGACCGCGAATTCAGGGATTCCTTAACCATGAGGTTATATTTGATGAAATTTCCCAAAGCAGTTCCTAGGTAGGCTAGGTCTATGTTATTATGCTTTTTAAACATAAACCATTGCTGGCTAGCCTTGTTTAACTCAGGTGGCTGAAACCTAGCCCTGTTGCCGAGTATGCAATGGAATTCAAGAGGTGGGCAATCGACACCGACTGAAATGATGCAGCGAAGATGTCTTTTTTTAAGAAAGGAAAATGCAGCGCATTAAAAGACAAACTTGCCAATGCAGAGGCTCCCTTGGTTTAGATGCTTTTATTAACCATTGCATTCGAATTGATACCCGACTATCAGAACGACGACAAGAGAAATGGGCTTTCTTTGAATTATTACACTAAGCAGGCCCCACCTGTTAATGTCTCTTTTCCCAAGGGAAAAAACCCCGGGAAAAATTTGCAGAGATTTGGGAAGCGAGCCTATGCAAGTTGACTCCATATTGAAACATGAAAGCGTAGATAGAAGACAGCAGCGGCTCCAGGAAAGTCTATGCTTTTACTGTGGAAAGTCTGACCACTTCCTCATCAATTGCCCTAGCCGTCCACGGAGATTGGTGGCAGCCATCATGGATCCTGACTCCTCAGAGAATCAATTGCCTCAGAGAATGAGTTATCTGAAAAAGCAGTTGTCCAGTCAGATTTCATCAGTGGCGCCTCATATTAAAAAAAAGGGAAAAAGGACTCATTGCTTCCTTTTCCCCTTAAATTCCTGGTTAACTCTCAGGGGTACCACCTCGGCTTGGTGGCTCTGGGGCAATTGGGAACTTTATGGATTTATCCTTTTCTCAAAAGCATTGGGGGGAAATTCCAGAAAAAACCTCCCCTGGAAAAAGGGTGTAAAGGGTCTCCATGACTCAGGGGCCCTGGAAAAAACAGTACCCCCTTGAATCTTATGGCACCCCCCACCAGAAGTCCTGTCATTATTGATTCTTCGCCGCACTTTCCCTTTATCTTTTGCCACCTTGGTTGCAAACGCAGAACCCCTTTCAAGGGAAACCAAAGGGGATAAGCTTTCGAGAGGGTTTTTCAACAGCTCAATTGAACCAAGCCCCGGTCCGTTTCAAGACAATAAAAAATTGGGGCTACCCCCTAATCAAGGTTATCGGATGTTTGCGCAAAAAAAATTTTCCCACAAATTCCCCACACCGTTCATTGCCCCATGAATTTTTCCTGGTGCTCCTCCCCGGTAAAATCACCCCCCCTGGAGGTTGTTAAACCCCAAGGAATTATAAGGAAAACCTAGCAAGGGGTTATCCGCCTTTTTCCAAAGCGGGGGTTCCCCTTTTTTTGTCAAAAAGGGGGTGGTTCTTAAGCCTTTTTTATTGTTAAGAGAAAAAAAAACAAAAAAAAGCCAAAAGCGGGGGAAATTCCAAAAAAAACCCCCCCGGGGAAAGGGACAATTCCCCATAGCTGCCGAAAAAAACGTCATTGTTTTTTGGCCCCCCCCAGAACCGTCTCCTTTTATCTCTTCCCCCCTTTCCCTCTCTTCCCCTTTTCCCCAAACCCTTTCCCCAAAAAAATTTTCCCCAAAGGGTTTTTTCCCCCCTCTCCCCCTTCCTTCCTTTTCTCCCTTTCCCAAATTTTCCACCCCCCCCCCCCCCTTCCCCCCCCCCTTTTTTCTTCCCCCCTCCCTTTTTCCTTTCTCCTCCCTTCCCCCTTCCCTCCTCTTCTTTCCCCCCCTTTAAAAACCCTTTCTCCCCCTTTTTTTCCCCTTTTCCCTTTTTTTTCTTTTTCAAAAATTTTTCTTTTAAAAATTTTCCCAAAAAAATTCTTCCTCATCCTCCCCCTTTAACCTTCTACAGGGTCAAATCGAAGTTTTTTAAAATCGACCCCCGGCCTACAAGGGGGTTTGGTGTTTGGGTTTTTTAGGCATTTTGAAATTTGGAAAACCTTTTTGGTTTAAAACCCCCCCTTTTCCCCCTCAAAAAATTTCCAAGAATTTTGGAATTTTAAGTAATATCAATTTTTAATTCTAATTTATAAAAAAAAAAAGAAAAATTTTTTCTGGGGAAGGGGGGAAAACCCTTTTAAACAAAAAAAATTGAAAAAACCCCAACAGAGATCCAATTCCTTGGCTATGAAATTTTCCCTTTAAAATGGATCTAGCAAGAAAAAATTGACCCCTACCCCAGAAACATAAAAGAGTTCAACGTTTTATAGGTTTTGCCAATTTCTTAGACTTTTTTATCAATAATTTCTCAGAAAAAATTTTCTTATTTAAAAAAATTCTTTTTTTGGTTCCTAAAACACAAAATCCTTTCTCCTAAAAGCCAAGTTCACTACAGCCCCTGTATTAATTCATTTGACCCAGAATCGCCTTCATTGTGGAAGTGGGCTTCAGACTGTGTGTGGGGGCTATACTATCTCGAGAATTGGAGACAAATGTTTTTTTGCTCCTTGTGCTTTTACTCCGGTTTATCGCTGCTTGGGAATTTTGTGTGGGGAATAAAGAACTGTTAGCTATTGTTGCAGCCTTTTAAGGAAGGAGCTCATCTTCAAAGGAGCCTCACAATAAAAATATTTTTAATATCAAGTTTAAACTGGAATTTGTTGATCGCCAAGTGCCCTTTCCTCGTCAAGCCCTGGAGCATTTTCCCCCAAAAACCCAATTCAACTTTATAAACTCATACAGGCCCGGTTCTCGTAATGGCAAGGAATGCTTAACAGAATGTTCTCCAGTGATTCCAACCTGCAATTCCCCCCCCAAGACCATTGTTCCCGGGGCTAAAAGTTGTGGGAGTAATTCATAATAAGGGGTTGCTCAAAAGAGATAAGGGCCTACAGGTCTTATCTGGGGACCCCGTGTGGTGGTCACATGATAAGACCTGCTGGAGGTATAATACGGGGGAAGTACTGCTCCTCCATACACTACTGTTACAAGGCTGTTTTGTCAAAACAGGTACTCTATGGGAGCCAGAATGCAACAGTATATAAGAAACTAAAAAGCGATCCTTCAATAGAGGTTAAAAAGCAAATAGATGGCATATTAGATGAAGCAGTACATGATGGAATTATTTCAGAGAGCATAAAGGAAATTACTTTCAAGAGCATCCCGGTTCCTATTTTTTTACCGTTTATAAGGTTATAAAAACCTTTACTAGACCACCAGGTAGGCCCAATTGTCAGGGGTGGATTCAGTGTTGGAACCCTTTCAAGCTTTTGATCATTTTTTTCAACCAAAAAGTAAAAAAAAAAACGCACTGTTTTCTGACACTAAAAATTTTTTGCAAAAGGATTTCCCACATTGAAAATTCCCAGATGACCTATTGTGCAAAATTTGACATAATATTATTACCCAAAATCCCTACGATGAAGGTAGAGAATTGGGTTTGGAAAAGTCTTGTGAAGATCCCCCCTCACAAAAAAATTCTAAATTTTTTTTTTTGACATATTGGACATGGTGTTGACTAAGAAATTTTTTCAGATTTGGACAGGGTTTTTTCTGCAGCTGCAGGGGGCCCGATGGGGTCCCCTGTACTGGGGATATGCTAATCATTTGTGTCCATGTTGAAAAACGTACTTTTTTTCTTTCAGTACAAACACAAACGTCCTTGGGGGGTGTTTTGGAGAGTTTTCCCTCTTTTGGCGGGAACGGAAGTCAGTTTGGGGGATTTCTGGGCATTAAGGGTTTTTCTCGGTTAATTACATTACAGCTCAGGTGGAAAAAAATATTTTCAGTATCTTGATGTTCGGGTTTTTAAAAAACCGGGATTAGTTTGAAATTTGTTTTTTTCCCAACAATCGACCCAAAACATGTGTTCTTCGGCAAAGTTTCATAATCCTAAAATTTTTTAAGGGGCATAAAAAGGGTAAATTAAAAAGGGGAGTGGACGTTGCCAAAGGGAAATAGATGGGAGAGTAGTAAAAATAGGATTTTAGAGAAATTTAGACAACGAGGCTATGGAGAAAAAGAGTTTAAAGAAACAGCAGAAATGGTATCTTCAATGAAAAGAGAAGATTTTTTTAACCAATCTAACAGGTAGAATTATTTTTTTTCCCTTATGACCACATTCAAATATGTAAAAAAAATCATTTAAAAATTTTTTGGAAAATTTTAAAAAATGATCCCACTTTGGGTCTTTGTTTTAAATTTTTTTCCCGTCTTTGTTTCAAAGAGGTTGACGATAGGGGAACCCTTTGGGGTATCTTCGGTTTTAAAAAAGTAAAATAAAATAAAAAAATTTAAAAAAATAAAAAGGAAAGGGTTCCATTTGGGGATGCGTCAATTGTTCCTCTATCTTTTAAGGGCCCTTGAAAATCATCCTTTTATTGGTCAAAAATTAATTTTAGGGTTCTTCACATGTAATACTATCAGGCGGGTTTTCCTATAAAATCCCACGGTTTTTGTTTATGTCGGCCAGGGATAAGAGAGCTGTCCCAACAGTTTGAAAGAACATAGAAACTTCCATTCGCTATTCAGACAGAAAAAAGACAAGATGTGATACCAGATTTGGGGAAAACCGTCTGCTCGGGCATTTACAAGCCAATCAAGGAGTGAGTATCTCCGATGGTGGTGTTGGAGCGGGGGGGGGAGAATGCAGCAGTTCCTGCAACTGAAGCTATTGGGTCAATAGGATGCAAAACGCTAGCCCCAAAAGGTTTAATGAGGCTTTTCTTAAAAAAATTTTTTTGATATGTCAGCTTCGCTATTTTGTTAATGTTTTTTAAAAATTTTGTTTTTTAAATTTCGGTGTGGTTTTTTTTAAACGAAGCCAGTTCCACTACGCATGCTTGAGAAAGAAGGCGGAGCCTCCGAAACGTTTCCGTTCGGTGTGTAGCTCGCCATCTCAACATCTCTCACTACTTGATTGAGTGAACTTTTGTCCGTTAATAGCTGAAGCGGACTTGAAACTTAAGTAACCACTACTTTTTTTTCACATTATATGAATTTTTAAAAATCTGTCCTAAGTTTTTTGGAAAATTTAATAAAAATTTTGCAAATAATGTGACTGACAAGCCTACTATCATGATAAAATGTGCATATGAGTGAGAAGGCAGCCGATATAGTGTTGGAGATCATGGTATAATCTATTGAATTTTTTTACTAAGGGACTTATGGGGGCCTTACCCATTAGGATAGAGGGGTACTGATTGGGGGACAGAATTTTAATAAAAAGTACAGTATATTAAAAATTGTATGATATCCCGTTTTTACATAAAAAAGACATTATTTCAGTTCAAAAATTTAAGCTGCTTATTCCTAGGGCACTTTCAGTTTTGGGAATGTAGCACTGTTGCATTAGTGAATCTCATTTCAGCTGAAAAAAACCATGTGCTGCCCTTCATGCCATTTTTGCCTGTTGTGTTCATATCTTGCTTATGATTTACCAATCCATTATCGACTTCCAAATTTTTCAAGTTCATCTTGTGGAGAGTGCCGATGATGGGAAGAGGAGTTGGTCCTGGAGGCAGCTTGGACCTCTCCAACAATAGCTTCATATACTTAGCCAACAAGCTGGTTATGAGAATCACCAAGAGGACTGTAATTACTGAGTATAAATCCATCCTGTGAACAGAAATTTTTATATAGAATTTTTAAAACGGCTCTTAATTTTTTTTACAGTCTATAGGTTGAGTAATATTATGTAAGATCCGTATAATGGATAGCATTATTTACAACAGGCTTCAATTGTAGCTACAGGAAATTTACTGTTCACAGTTGCCCTAAAGACTGTACATATGGACCTCCACCTGGTTCTTGTTAAGACGACCACAGATACCCCTACAGACCAAGGCAAGGTTGTTGTTATTTGTTTTCCCATGGTCCCCAATCATCTCTCCATGATCATTGGGTTAACCTCCTATATTTTAGGACTGTGTGGTTATAACAACCCACTGGCATTCTCTTTCAATGGGTCTCATAGTAGCTGTATGGCCTGTTGGTATGGTACATACACTCTTGGCTGCCCTGCTCTCTGTTGCAGACATATGGTTCTGTTGCACCGTGGACAGTAATATCTACAGGTCAGCTAACATGGTCCTATTAGACCACCAGGGACAACATTCTAAACTCTGCTACTTCCATATATGATACTCAGATTCAGTGTCGGACTGTTGTGCCTAGGGCCCACAGGTGGAGTTGATTCTTGGGGCCCACCAGTTGAGCACTATCTGGGCCCACCGGTGGGCCCACCAGTGGAGTTTATTTTAGGTGCCCACCCTACAGCGACTGTAAATTACTGTACATGCCTCCTATACTCTGAATTTTGCTTTTTGCCTCTCTTTTGATGCTTTTTTGGCTCTTATGAGGATGTATATGCAGATAAAAACCAACTCCAAGTCTACCATGCTCAGAGGTCCACCGGGGGTTTTCCCTATTCCCCTGTGGGCCAGTCCGAGCCTGCTCAGATCATTCTCGCTAGCCATCAGCCTTGCTGTTTTATTACCATGTTTATACTTGCATGCCCAATTACTGAGGGTATAGTGCAAATCATCAAAGGGACATGACTTACAGGGGTCACCAAATTTGGGATAATTGCACAGTGATGTCACAAGGGGCAGACCT
>JAODAL010037096.1:0-40839 GCA_025379985.1 Phyllomedusa bahiana | reverse complement strand
TCTGAGGGCCCAAATCCCCTTCTGCCCAAGGGGAGACACCAGCATTTTATGTGGGAATGAGCTGGGGGGTCCTATTTCAATATTTGAAGGGCCCCCAAGAGCTTGAATTTACCCCTCTGATTGAAAACTTTTTTGACATTTTTACCAATCCATGTGTTCAGAGAATGTTTCCTAGACACATTTGTGCTTTAAGTTAAAAGGATTTTGGCCCCAAAAAACCCTTGTTTTTTTGTGAAAAAAATATAATGAAAAAATTTGCCTTTCCCAAACTTAAAAAATTTTGATGAAGATAGATTTCCACTAAAAAATAGTTTTAAAACTAATCTACCAAATTCCAATGAAGTTGGTATCTTTTTTTAAATGTCTTTTTTTACGTTTTTAGGGTGTTAGAAATTTAGTAGTCTTTTTTACATTTTAAGAAAATTTGCAATATACTTTTTTTTAGGGACAGTTCCCCGTTTGATGTGGCTTTGTTTGGGTCTGTATTTAGTACCCCAGAAATGCTTACTTAGAAATACCCCCCCTTAAGTATTTACAAACATGTTTGGAAGGTTTTTTTACAAAAATTTAAAAGAAAAAATTTTTTTTGCAGATTTTAAGTTTTATCCATTTTCACAGGAACCGGTAAATGTGACCAGGGAAATCCCAAATTTAAATATTAAAATTTCCCAGATTCTGCCTTTTTTCAAAGTTTCCCATTTGGGGCCCCTAGGGGCCCTATATGATAAAACCAAAAAGCCTCAGGTAAGAGGGGGGCCCCTACCAGATTTTGGGGTCTCATTTCCAGTATGATTAAGGTCATTTCAGATTTGAATTGCCCTATGATCCCAAAACTTAGAAAACACCCTTAAAAAAAAAATTGGGGAAACTACCCCCTTTAAGGAATAACCAGGGTGCAGTTATATTATTTATATATATTAAATTATTATTTAATATTATATATTTATTTTTTTTTGGCTCCCCCGATACGGTTGAACGGGCACTAAAGGGAAAACGGTATCTGATCAAAAACGTACAATTAAAGTGCAAAAAACCCAAACAAAAACGGTGCTTTTTTAATGTCAGTATCGCCCCTTATTGTGAGTCAAAAAGCAGTAACCAAGGGAGAGAGGAGTTGAGGGGGGAAAAATTTAAAAAGTATTTTAGGCTAGGCTAGTTAGTTAGTTCAGAATCATTTAGCCAAAAGTCGCTATCATACGGGAATGAAACCCCACTGGGGCGGGTTTTTACATCTGTGCCACAGAGGCAATCCGGGGTTCTTTTTAAATTCCCGGGACACAAGCAGGGGGGCCAAGGGGCCCCCAACGGGACTAAAATTGGGGGGAAAATTTGGGTTTTTCCAAATTTTTGGGGGGGCAGAAAATTTTAAAAGGGGGAAAAACAATAGGTGTATAAAAATTTTTGGTCTTAGTCAAAAGAATTTTTCTTTTTGCCTTTTGGAAAGTCAATCGGGGCCCCCCTTTTAAATTTTTCAAAAACAGTATTTGAAAAAAAGGGGAATTTTTTTTTGTTGCTATGAGAAACAAAGAAAATTTCTAAGCCCTGGGACATTTTTTAAATTACATGGTTCCTTATAGTATTTTTTATAGTTTAAATATTGATGTTTACCGGGTATCCTATTTGTAAAATTGAATAGTTTTTAAATTTTCCTGTAACGTATTATAAAAACCATTTAATTCTTACGATTTTGATAAGAAAAAATTTTTCCAAGTCAGGCTCAAATCCCCCTTTGGCTTTTTGTTCATTTTTGTTTATTAATCATATATGATTTATTATTTATTTTTTTCCCAGTTAAAATAAAAAGCTCTTTGAAATTATGTTTTGGGAAACCCCAGATTTTTAAATTCTGAAAGCAAGATTTCCCCCTTCAATTCCTTTGCCCAACCCTCCATTTTTTATTCATTTCCCCTCAATGGGATGGGGGTTTGGGGTTTTTGAGGAAGTGTGAAAAAAACACCCCATTAAATTTAAACCTTTTCCCAAATAAAAAGGTTTTCCCCTTTGATGGCGAAGCCCTTTTTTCCGCGGTTTAACCTACTCTACAGGAGAGTTTTTTGGGCCCTGGTTATTCAAAAAAGGTTTGCTTTTTGTCAAAATACTTCATGTTTTTCCATCATAAAGCTCCTTGTATTTAAATTGGAACAATACATTGAAAAGGTTTTTTAAGAAAAAAGAAAGGGGAAGGGGGATTTCCTAAAGAGAAATGTATAAAGGGATGGTTCCGACTGTGTTTTAAATATTTTTTGGTTTGAGTTTTTGGGTGCAAAAAATAAATTTTTCAGCCTTTAAAAAACCCCAAAAATTTTTCTTTTATCGCTCAACATGACATTTGATCCTAGAATGTGCATTACAAAAAAAACCTTTTCCCAATTTTTATTTTTTTTTTTAAAAAAAATGTGATTGTAAACCCCTTAAATTTTAAAGGTATTTTTGGGAGCAGTATAATATTAGTGATTTCCTCACACAGTACACCACAAACTAGAAAGCACACACTTGGTTAAGGAATATTATTAGAGATGGCCGAATTTCTCAAAAATTCGGTTCGGTCACTTCCCCGTTTTTTTCCGACAAAATTCGTTTTCGGTCCAAAATTATTTCGGCAGGGAATCCTTTAAAAAAACAGCTATTTTCGGGGCCCAGAGCCTGCGGGGGTGCTTTTAGAAGTTGTGCCAGTTTTAAATATGCAGAGGGAGCTTGGTTTGGTTTTTCTTTCAATGTTGTGTTTTAGTATGACAGGGCACATAAACTGCCGCCGCTCTTTGGGAATTCGCTTAAACTTTTTAAAATTTCCCCGGGGCCCTTAAGAGGGCAAAACGGACCAAAAAAATTTAAAGGGGAAAAATGTAGCCCTGATAAAGTCAATGTTTGGCGAAAGTGGAAAAAAAAACAAGTGAGGGGCTCAGGGGGCCCAAAAATTTTGGACAAAAAGTGGGGGAGGGGTGACGATGGCAGACCACGCTTTGCGTAAGGCAGTGGACAATGCCCTTTTCTGGAGGCGGGCAAAAACGTATTAGGAAACAGGGGGGGGACAATGATCCCTTTGTGGAGGTAAAACAGCAGCAGCAGTATAAAGGTCAGACAGTGGCCAAGGGACATTATGGAGGGGGGGCAAGCCCTGTTTGGGGGCCACAAAAGTGGCAAAATTACACAGTGTGGAGGTCAGGCGGGCGCAGGTATGGGGTTTGGGACAGGGGAAAAATAAACATTAGGAGGCGGGCAAGACAGTATTGGGGGCCACAGAGTGGCAAAATCAAACAGTTTTGGTGGTCCCGGGGGGGGGCCCACCCAGTTGGGGTCAGGCAGTGGAAAAATTAAAATTAGGGGAGGGGGGAAAAAACATATTGGGCCCACGGGAGTGGCACAATGATACAGTGTGGAGGTCACGGGGGGGCAGCAGTTTGAGGTCGGGGAAAAGTGGCACAATGAAATTATGGAGGGGGAAAAAAAAGTATTAGGGCACGAGGGCACAATCAAACAGTGGGGGTTTCACACAAAGGGGCCAGCAGTATGAGGTCAGGCAGGGCACAAGGGACATTATGGGGGGCCCGGAAAAAACAGTATTAGGCCCCAACAGAGGGGCACAAGGGATCCCGTGTGGAGGTCACGGAAGCAGCAGATGGGTCGAAAAGGGGCCCAAAAAGACATTATGGAGGGGGGAAAAAAACTTTTATTGGGGCAGGTGGCCCCAATTTTTCACACAGTGGAGGTCCCCCACGGCAGCAGTTGAGGCCCAGGCAGGGGCAAAAATTTACAAAATTCCCTGGGGGCTGGCAAAAAAGGAGTGGGCCCAAAGGGAGTGGTACAAGGGACACAGTGTGGGGGGACGGCAGGAGCAACGCAGCAGCAAAAGGTCAGACAGTGGCACAATGACACAGGTGGGGGGCAGGGGAAAGCACCCAAGGGCCCGGCGGGCATGAGGCCCAAAAAGTGGAAAAATTTGACAAATTCTGGGGGGGTGGCAAAAACAGGGTAGGCCACAGTGTGGGGGGGCAGGGCAGCACCCCGGGGGAAGCAGATGGGGGGTCAGACAGGGGGCACAATGCCCCAGTGTGGGGGGCCCGGGACAGGAGTAAACCGCAGCAGCATAAAGGTCAGGGAGTGGCACAAGGGACATTCTGGGGGGTGGAAAAAATGTATTGGCCCAGAGCGGCAAATTACTGAGGCGGAGGTCACGGGGCAGCAGCATGGGGTTTCGGGGCAGTGGCACAATGACAGAGAGTGGAGGTGATGCCCGGAGAAACAGCCATGAGGTCAGGGGAGGGCCCCAAAATTTAATTCTGGGGGTGGAAAAAAACTTTTCCCAGGCCCCCAGGTGGCCAAGGGACAAAAGTTTGGTTGTCAGGGGGCAACGGGCCAACAGCTCAGCAGCGATGAGCACATGGGAGGGCACCAATGACGGGTGGGGGTTGGGGGGAAAAGGGTGGGGGGGGGTAAAACCCTTCCCTGGTAATGGGGGGTTGGGGGTTTTAAAGGGGGGGGAGGGGGGGGAATTAATTCCCCAGGGGGGGGGAGGTGGCCTCGGGGGGGGGGGGGGGGGTTGGGGGCCCCGGGGGGCCCATCAAAAATAGGGGGCTAAAGGCAGGTAGTTTGAACCCAGAGACCCCCTTAAGGCTTGGGTTTGGGGTGGAAATCCTGGCCGTTCCACGTTTTGATTCATCTTGCCCAAGGTCTTTCGTTCAACTTTTTCCCCGTGGAACAAGGGGTTCTCCTTGGGGTAACGATGGCCCCCGCCGCCTAAAACACCCCGGCTCTGATCCCACACTAGGGCCCGGGGCAGGACGTTTTTTCCCCACTGCCAAACTCGGCAAGTTGGGGCCAAAAATCCAGTTTGGCTGCCCAGTATTTTCCAGCGGTTTTTCCCAAAACGGGGGTGGCGAGTGCTGCCCAAGTACCCCCAAAAACCTTTTGGGTTTTCGGGGAAATGCCCCGGGGCCCTTGTGCTGCTGGGGACTGCCTCCTATTGGCGGGGTGAAGGAAGTTGCTCATTAGGGGACTCCAAAACTTAGGTTACTGTGATGGAGCGGGTTACGGCTCCTACCCCCCCCCTTCCCCCGGGCAGCCGGGGGGGCCCGTATTTACGTGGCACTGAGGAACCCAGGTCGACCTGTAAAAGGAGGGGGACGTTTGCCGAACTTTAGGCAGGGGCCCAAAATGTTTTAGGGGGAAATTTCCCTTAGTTTTTTGGGGGTTTGTTTTCCCCTTTTCTAAATTGGGCTGGGAAAAAGGGGCCCCTTTTTTGGCCCGGGAAAGCGGGGGTCCCAAAGGGGGGGAGAGCCAGAAGTCATCCCTCGGCCGGATGCGGGACTATTGGGGGGGGTTTTCCAACTAGCCGGGAAAATAAGCATGTGCGGGACATTTTCCCAAAGGGGACTCCGAGGGGCTCCCTCCCTCCATTTTACTGATACTGCCACGGTGCTTGGGGGGGTCATCTGCCTGTTTTCCTCATCCCCAATCCCCTCCCCCAAAGGCTGCTTTTGCTCCCTCCTCTTTGTCACCTGGGTAAAAATTTTCCACTAATTTTTACCCAGAAAAAGGGCTTTTGCCCCAATGTCCTCCCCCTCCTCCCCCTCCTCCTCCCCCATTTCGGGCCCCACGGACTCATGGGGCCCCCACGAGGGGTAGTCGCCCATCCCCAAGTCCCCCCAGACAGATTTTTCGGCTTTCTTTTCCCAGGACATTAAAAGAAAGGGGAATGAGTTTTTTCACCCCGTAGTCCTGGGGGACTGACAAATAACGTGGCCCCCTCGAATGGCCTCAAACAAACGGCAGGTGTCACGCAAAGAGCTGCCACTGGTGACATCAAAGTTAAAACCCGGGGAAATTTCTTCCCGTCTTTCCGGATCATCAAAAAAAAACGTTTTAAAGGCCTTTCTCTGTTCATTTCAGTGGTCCAACATGTGCAGGTGGAATTCCAGGGGTGGGGAAAAATCGCATATCAGAGCGTTTTTGGGGGAGGCCGTTTTTGCCGCTGGGAACTGAGGAGGGTGTTCCCGGCTTTTTTACAATTTGGGTAAAGTGCATGAAAAGTTTCCTGGCCCTTTTTCAGAATTTTTTGAAGATCCCGGGGGAAGACTTCTGGAACCTTTTTACAACCGGGTTGAAAAAGTGGGCCATGCAGGGCGCAAAAGGACCAAACCCTTTCCTTTGGTGGGAAACGCCGGGAAACCCTTTTTTTCCTCCCCTTGTCCGTCCCATGGTTACGATTTGCAGTTGGGCGGGAAAAAAAAGCCAACATCCGGGAAAATTTTTTGCTGGGATGACGCGGGGAGTTTCCCCCCCCTGGGGTGATTCGTTCGCCCAGCCAAGCTAGGGGGTAGAACTGCGTGGGCACCCCTGTGCCCTTTTTAAATGGGGGTTTTTTTGAAAAAAGGAGGGAAATACTTGTGGAGGCTGAGATGGGTTTGGGGGGTGGTGGAGGAGGAGGAAGGCGGGAAAATTGGGCGGAGGAAACAGGGAGTTTGGGGCAAAGTTGGGAGGAGAAAAGGGGGGTTTTCCCCCTCCAAATTGTTGGGGTGCCTGGGGGAGGAAAACACATTTCCCCAAATGGGCGGTTTTAAAGGGCATGTTTTGGCCCCGACCGTAGTTACAGCTCCAGACGTTTCCCCGCTGCCGTTTTACCTTGGAAACAAACCGATAAAGCTCCCCAAAGGACTGACCCATTTTGTTCTACATAATTTTTGAAGTGCTGGGTTTTTGCCTTTTTGGAAAAGAAATTACGCGGCTTGGAAATCTCCAAACTCGGCTCGGGACAAGCCCTTAGTTCTTGAATGGTTTCGAGGTTTCCCCCAAATTTTGGGAAAAGGGGGGGATGCGTACCAACAACTTTGGGCCGGAGCCACGGTTTAGCTGCGCACCCTTTGGATGGTTGGCGCATTTCTGTTGTCTCTTTTCAAATTTCCCCCCTTTTGAACGCCTTTTGGCGCCCCTGAGTAGCGAGGAGCCCGGGGCATTGGGCCGGGGGGAGGGTGTCAAAGAAAAAAAGCTGCCCTTTTGCGGGGGTTTGGGGGAGCCCTTGGGTGGGGGGGAAAAGGATGGTGGGCCCCTGGCCGCGTTGCTTTCTGCAGCGGCCCGGATGGACCCCCCATCTGAGCCACGGTTTTCCCAGGCCCCCGGGGTGGTGACGTTTTCATGTGTTTTACCGAGGGCCGTTTTGCCAAACCCCTTAGCCCCGGCCCGTTTACTTTTTTGCCCCACAGTTTAATATACCCCTTTTTCGGCTCCTCCCGGGTCTTAGCAAAAAAAAACGCCCCCACCGGGGAAATAGCTGATTTACCGCCAAACGCTCCGCACTGAGGTGACTGCCGCGCGCCTCGCTGGCCCCCGTTTCCGTACTGTTTTTGGGCCTGGGGAAAAGGGGGTTTTTTACCCCCTGGCCCCTTGGTTCCCCACCCCACAAGCTGCTACCCTGCTGACCACGGCCCAACCCAAACCCCCTTTTCTGGCTGCGCCGCTGCCTGACGCGCAAGTGACGCCCTTTTCCTGAGATGATTTTAAGGGCCCCTTTCTTCCCGGTCCCAAGTGCGGTGGGTTTCTTTATCATCTTTTTTGTGTTTTCTTACTTTCTGTCCCCAAACACCGGTTTGGGAAGCCCAGGTCCCCCTCACCACATGACCTCCCATGCCACTCTCCCCCATCTATAAATTTGCCGCCTTTCTGCAAGAAGTGGGGATATTGGCCCCTTTTTTTCGCTGCCCAAATAAACTGCTGACTGCCTCCCCCAAATTGTTTCCTCGCCCATTTTAGTGGCGCTGAGCCAGACCACATAGTAGATCCCCTGGTGAGGGAAATGGATGGGACGAGGGGGGTGAGGGCAGGGGGGGCCCCCTGACCCCCTCCCCGGGGCCCTGCCAAAATAAAATGTTGTGGGCTGAGGTTCCCACGACTCTTGGCTGGGGTTTGTCAGATGCATCTGGGAGGAAGAGGATGACCTAAATCAACCAACAAAGGAAACCCCCGGGGTTTCTGAACAAAAACTACGGCCGCTAGATGACAGCGGGAGTTGTGGCCCCCACCGGTTGACCCCTGGTGCGAGTCCCCCTTTCTTTTGTGCGACCTGGGCCCGTTTCGAAATGTTTGTCCATTTCCACTCGCAGTTGCAGAGCCTGCCCCCTCTCTGTCTGACCCTTTCTGTTTGTTCTAAAAGTACAGGGCAATGTTTTATGAAGCTATTGTTTTTATGAATTTAAAAATTTTCACCCGTTTTTGATCCCAAAAGAACCCAGTAACAAATTGGGTAACCTTTGGATATAAATTGCGCTCCCCAAATTTGGCGGAAAAAATTTATTTTTAAAGGGTCGTTTTTTAAAAATGTGTGTTTTACTAAAGTAAAAAACACCCAAAAAGGCTTTAAAATTAAAACCCTTGCTTGTGAATTATGCCCACAAAAAAAAATGTTTTTTTATTTCGTGTTGAAAAAAGAGGTTTTTTTTTTGTCCCGCACGCAGAAAACAAGGGTTTTAAATTTAACCCCTGGATTTAAATTTTCGCAAAAGGGAAATTTAACCACCAAAAACTAGTAGCTTTTTTAGGTGTTACAAAGGTGTTTTTTTCTTTCGGGAAAACAACAAGAGATAAAAATTTTAATTTTTTCCCTTTTCTTGGGGGAAAAAAGGTACCAAAAAAAAATATAAAATTTTGGGTTGAAAAAGAAGGAAAATTTTTGTCAAACACACCAGCCCAAAACAAAAAGCTTTTAAATTTAAACCCCCGGATGTAAAAATTTCGCAAAAAAGAATTTGGGGACCAAAAACTATTTGCTTTGTAGAGTGTTACAAAATTTCGTGTTTTTTTTAGCCACAAACAAGAGATACAGTTGTAAAATTAAAACCTTTGCTTGTGAAATTTGGTAAGGAAAAAATTTATATATTTTTGCGTTTAAAAAAGACGGTTTTTTTTTTGTCCCGCACACCCAAAAAAAAAGTTAATTAAACCCCCGGATGTAAAAATTTGGGAAAAAAATTGAGCCCCACAAAATTTTTTTGCTTTGTTTTGCGGGGGGCTTACAATTGGGGTGTTTTTTTTCTCCCACCCAAAAAGAGAAACATTGTAATTAACCTTTGCTTTTGAATTAGGTAAGGAAAAAAATTTTTATATATTTGGCGGGTTTAAAAAAGGGCGGTTTATTTTGTCAAACACACCGCAAAACAACGCTTAATTTTAAACCCCTGGATGTAAATTGCGCAATAGAATTGAGCCACCAAAACTTGTTGTTTGTAGGTGTTTAAAAGGGTATTTTCTACGCCACACAACAAGAGATAAAATTTTTAATTAAAACCCTTTTCTTGTGAAAATTTGGGGTAAAAAAAAAAATATATATATTTTGGGGGTTGAAAAAGACGGGTTTATTTTTTTTTGCACACCAAAAAAAAAAACAAGCTTAATTAAAACCCCTGGGTGGGAAAAAATTTCGCAATTGAAATTTAGCCCCCCCAAAACTAGAAACTTTTTTAGCGTGGGTTTTTAATGGCGGATTTTTTTACGCCACACAAAAAAGAGATTTAAAATTTTAAAATTTAACCCTTTTCTTTTGAATTAGGTCCAAAAAAAAAAAAATATATTTGGGTTGAAAAAAAGGGCGGTTTATTTTTGTCAGCACACCCCGCAAAAACAACGCTTAATTAAACCCTTTGGAAAGAAAATTTCGCAAAAGAATTGAGCCCCCCCCCAAAATAGTAGCTTTTTTTGGTTTTTAACAATTTTCGTTTTTTTCCCGCCAAAAAACAAGAGATACAGGGTTTTAATTAACCCTTTTCTTGGTTTAATTAGGCTAAGGAAAATTTTTATATTTTTGCGTTGAAAAAAAACGGTTTTTTTTTTGGGGAAACACACCGCAAAAAAACGCTTAATTTAAAACCCCGGGTGTAAATTGGCCAAAGAATTGAGCCGCAAAAAAAAGTAGCTTTTTAAAGTGTTACAATTTCGGGGGTTTTCTACTCCCCCACAACAAGAGATACCGTTGTTTAAATTTAAAAATTTGCCCTTTTGAATTAGGCTAAAGGAAAAAAAGTATATATTTTTTGGCGTTGAAAAAAGACGGGTTTTTTTTTTTCAGCACCCCCCGCAAAAAAAAAAGCTTAATTAACCCCTGGGTTAAATTGCGCCCAAAAAATTGAGCCGCCAAATAGTAGCTTTGTAGCGTGTTACCAAATTTCGTGTTTTCTACCAAACAACAAGAGATACCCGTTGTAATTAACCTTTGCTTGTGAAATTTGGCTAATGGAAAAATTTTTATATTTTGGCGTTTAAAAAAAACGGTTTATTTTTTTTCAGCACAACCCCGCAAAAACAACCTTTTTAAATTTAAATCTTTGGGTGGGAAATTGACCAAAGAATTAGCCCCCCCAAATAGTAGCTTTGTATGTGTTACAATTGCGTGTTTTCTAAGGGCCCTACAACAAGAGATTCAGTTGTAATTTAACCCCTTTTCTTGTGAATTTGGTACAGGAAAAAAATTTTAATTTTGGCGGGTTTTAAAAGACAGGGTTTTTTTGGGGGCAGCACACCCGCAAAAAAACGTTAATTAACCCTGGAGGGAAATTGCGGCCCAAAAAAATTGGAGCCGCACAAAATAGTTTCTTTGTTTGGGGTGTTAAATTGGGTTTTTTTTCTACGCCATTTCAACAAAAGGGTACAGTTGTAATTAAACCCTTTTTGTGAATTAGGCTTAAAAGGAAAAATTTTTTTAATTTTTTGGGTTGTAAAAGGGCAGTTTCTTGGGGGCAGCCACCCGCAAAAAAAAAAAGTTAATTAAACCCCGGAAAGTAAATTGCGCCAAAAAAATTGAGCCCCAAAAAATAGTAGCTTTTTAGGTGGTTTTCAAATTTGGGGTTTTTTTAAAGCCCATACAACAAGAGAAAAACAGTTGTAAAATTTTAAACCCTTTTCTTGTGAAAATTTGGCTACAGGAAAAATTTTATAAATTTTGGGGTTGTAAAAGGGGCAGTTTTCTTGGGGTCAGAACCCGCCAAAAAAAAACGCTTAATTAACAAAAATAACAATAAAAACCCCTGGTGTAAATTGCGCAATAGAATTTTAAACAGCCAAAATGAAGTGGGATTTGTATTGTAAAAAAAAGCTGTTTCTTTAACTGAAAACAACAGGAATGGGGTTAGATCCCACTTGGGTATTTGGAAAGGGTTTTGCGGCTGCAGTGGACGCACACCGGAATTTTTAGACCAATTTCCCCCAAAAAATTTTGAAATTGAACATTTTAGAGGGAAAGTCTCTGAGGGCAAAAGGGGGACACCCCACAAAAAACGCTGTGTAAAAAAACAGTTCTTAGAAAGCGTATCACCCGCAGCAGCACCCTTTCCCATCCCCTTTCAGGGGGGGGAGGGGGGGGCGGTTAGCTCACGGGGCGGGCTCGGTCTTTTATAGTGCCGGGTGACGTCCCAGAAAACCCGGGCGTTCCCCTGATTGGTTAAATTCAAATTTTTTTTGCACTTTCCCTTGCGGGCTATGCCCTTCTTTCCCCAAGAGTGCTTTGCCCCATGTAACGCCCAAAGTTTCTTTGGGGCCCCTTTTATCCCAAAGAAAAGCACCAACTTGGGTTTACCCCAAGTACCCCAAAAATTCGACTTCGTTTCCCAACCGAAGTTTTTCCCGAAATTTTTTCAAACGAATTCCACTTTTGTTAGAACAATTCGCCCCCCTCTTTAAATTATTTTTGTAAAACGGCTTCAATAATCAGGGATTTTTCATTTTATTTCCTTGGGGGTTTTGCATAAAATTGCATTTTTTCCCGTTTAAAAAAAATAAATTTAAATAAATTATATATATTATATTTTAATTTTTATATGTATATTTTTATATATATATTTTTTATAAATTATATATTTTTTTTTTTTTTGGGTGGAAAAAAATATAGGTGGGGGTTTGTAAATTTTAAAAATTTTCCATCGAATGAATAAACATGGTTAAAGGATTCCCGGGGAAATTGTTTTTTCAAACAAAATGATCATGAGAAAAGTTTTTTGCATTAAAGGGGAAATTTTTTATTATGGTCTTTAAATTTGGGGTTACTGGAAACAATGGAAAACATTTAAAAAATTTTTATTATGTACAATGATTCACGGTGTTTTTCAGTAAATTTTGGGTAGGGTTTTTAAGATTTTGGGGTTTTTTGGCTGGCGCAAAAAAATTGATAAAGGGTTTTTTTATTAAAAACATACTTTTTTGGATATACACCATGTGGGGTCCCCAAAAAAACCCAAAAAAAAGGGGGGCCCCTTGTCCAAAAAAATAGTCAAGAGGGGGGGCCCCAAAATGGAAAATTTGAAAAACCCAAAATTTCTGGGCCCTTTTTACTTTTTACCAGTATTATGTATTGGGAAAAACTATTGCTTTTTTTATGTGATAAATTTGTTTTGATTTGTAAGGGTCTTTTATTTAAATTTTTTCCAACACATTTCCGTTTTGAGAGCAGTGCTCCAGTTTTTTAATCCTCACCTTCCAAGAGCCATTTTTTTTTTTTTTATTTAATTTTTATTTTTTTATTATTATTTTTTTTTATTTTTTATAATTATTATTATTTTTTTACAAAGGGCATTTGAGGGGGTGTTTTTTAGGTAAAGTTACCCGGGTTTAATGCCTCTTACTAATGAATCCCATTTAAAGGGACTAAAAAAAATACAAAAATTTTTTTTTCCCTGGACTAAGGTGGGGAAAAGCCAAAAACCCCCCCTTTTTTTAATAGGGGTTTTGTTTTTAAAAATTTTTCAACCCTTTAGGAATATTCCCCATTATATTTATGTGGGTAAGCATGAATACAGTGATACCAAATTTACATAGTTTTATTCTATTTTATACCCATTTTTAAAAAAAAAATACAGATCACAGCCATTTTTAAATTTTAACCCCAAATTAAAAAATAAACTTTTTAAAAGGGTTATATATATATATCTATTAAAATTTAAATCCAACTTTTAGAACAGTTTCAAAGATCGGTTAACCCAAGGGATTTGAAAAAGGACTGACAGTTTGATGCTCCTCATTTATAGGCAGACAGCCGCATAGATGTCCTAAAAAAGTCCTAAAAAAGTGCCAAACAAAGTACAAGAAGGACATAACCTAAATTGGCCCTAGCTGTTCCCTCTCAAAAAAGCGGGGACATCGCCCCAAAAAGGGCGGCTCCGCTATTACTTATCCCTAAGGTCTAACCTATTACTCAACATCAACATAAACACCAGATAAAATAATGGTAGGACAGTGCATTATCCACCCCCACCCCAAAGAAGTGATAGGGCAGCACACTATCAACCACCTAACCCGATGCGTTTCCCCCTTTTTGATAGTAAGGATTCCTCAGGGGACACAATGTATATACTCAGTCCACTATCCTAATAACAATGATAATCAAGGTACCCAGATAGTGCAAATGATGATCACCAATGTCAAACCGGTGTACCCAGTGAATGGTCTGGCACTAACCATTCATTGGGTACACCGGTTTGACATTGGTGCTCATCATTTGCACTGGGTACCTTGATTGCGCTGTCCTACCATTATTTTATCTGGTGTTAATGTTGAGTAATAGGTTAGACCTTAGGGATAAGTAATAGCGGAGCCGCCTTTTTTGGGGCGAAGTCCCCGCTTTTTTGAGAGGGAACAGCTAGGGCCTATTTAGGTTATGTCCTTCTTGTACTTTGTTTGGCACTTTTTTAGGACATCTATGCGGCTGTCTACCTATAAATGAGGAGCATCAAACCGTGAGTCCTTTTTCAATTCCCTTGGGTTAACCAATCTTTGAAACTATTCTAATTGGTGGGGAAAAAGTTGGATTTAAATTATAATATATATCTATTAAAAGTTATATTTTAATTGGGTTAGAATTAAGTTGATGTGATCTGTATTGTACGACCCAATGCTATATATGTTTTTTGCAGTTATTGGTTATAACAAAAAACCCCTACACCTTTTCCCCCCAAAAAACCTTAGTGAGAGGGCTTGTTCTTTTGTGGGAGGATCTGTAGGTGTACACATTCTTGATTAATTTTTACTCCTTTTTTTTTGGGCAAAAAGCAGCCATTTTGGGCAGTATTATGGCTGTTTGTACATTTTGCAGCAAAAATGATATGATGTTTTAATCGTTAGGATACCAGCAATACCAAGAAAGAGTTTTTTTTAGCTATCCAGAACTTCTTTTTTCAAATACTAAACCGCTGTGTTAAACCTTTTTGTATATTTTTTAGGCCTAGAAGAAGATTTAACCGAGTGATCGCTTTTATAGCTCACTGTTATATTTCTGTATTGCTCTATATTATGCCTGCCAGTGTTAGCCTATTAAGTCTTGCTTCTGGCATAGCCTAATATGGTTCTGTATCAATCAGACATGGGGTCCACTGTTATGCCAAAGATTCCATAGACAACCCCTCCGCATCCTGTGACTTGAATAAGGGAAAGGTGGCCATCATGTGACTGAGGGATCACCTCCCTGTGTATAACCGTTTAAATACTGCGGTTGCTTATAACTGCAACATCTATGGGGTCGAACTGCCAGAGTCAGCATCATCACAATTCTGACTGTTGTTGTATAGTGCCAGCTCTAATTTAACAATATGAGGAATAGAGGCAGCTCTGTGCCAACCTGTCTGCTCCATACACTTATTGCAGGGTTGGGAAAAGGATAAAGTTGTCTTTAAACTCCTTTGTCTTCAAATTTCCTATAAGGTTTTAATCCGCCAGGCCTAGAAGGCTGAGAACATTCCATACTTTTGGCAACAAAGTATTGCTTTTTAATTAAATTCCTTTATAAGAATAGTCAGTTTATAAGTAACTTGCTATCATTAGATAAATTATATTTAATTATATTCTTTATAAGTGGTAATAATAATAGAGACTAGTATCTATTCTGTGGGTTTATTTGTCTCCTAATACAATAATGCCTGTCCTTTGGAAAAAGCTTTAAAGCATAATTCAAAAGCCGGTTTGTTTTACAAGTTATTGCTGCTATAAAACTGTATACAAACCCAGTTAGTGTATTTTATGTTAATCTCCACCACTTTCATTATTACAGTATTTTAAATTGTTATGAGTCTAAAGCTCAAGATTGTGAATTGCCTTCCATGCCTGATGAAAAAGCCTTATTTTTACTCTCTTGTAGATTTAATGCCTCATAAGAAGTGTTATCTTCCAGCTCCTAAGACAAGAAAGCGAAAAAGATTGGCCCATTGCATTTTATTCTGAAAATAAAATGTTGTGTTAAAAGAAAAAAAAAAGATACAATGTAGCAAAAACATTGACTGTATGACGCAGAGAGTAGTAGGGGCGGCTTGTGAATCTCTTCTTAATGTAGTTATTTTCGTAAAATTCCAAAGAAATCTAGTAAAAAGAACTAATAAATATAACGCACATATCTGTAGGTCTGTTGAGCAATCATTATTCTTACTCATATTGTATTGTATGCGTCCTTACTGCTGCAAGCTCACTAATACTACATTTCTATATCTCCTTTTCAGAGAATGGGCTGTAGCTATCATTGTAATTTGTCAATAACATGCTGAACTCAGCAGTGTGTTCAAAGGGTAGGAAATTCTACATTCCTTGGCTGTCGTTCCCTAAATCTGATGTATCTGGGCAGCAGAGCCAGGGTTCATATCTGGTCAAACAATTTGGCAAACATTTTAGCCCTGACTGACCTCATTGGATAGTCATGTCACATTGTTAAAAAAATCAATGTTCTACTTCTTGCTAAAATCATATGTAATGTCCTCACGAGATGGCTACCTTAAGGTCTAGCTTTTCTGAGATTTGTCATACGGTATTATAATGATGCTTCTTTTAGGAAATATAAATATACAACTACTCATCTCATCTCACCAAGAATTTTATATGAGTACTTCCAATGAGGTTGCAACACTTTGGAGTTTGACTTCTCTCACCACCAGCTAGTGGTTGGAAATCTCCTCTGTATGCATGTTCATACAGGCAAGAGATTCAATTACTTCAATAAAAGAGCCTAAATTAAGCAAATTTTCACATAGTTATGGGTTATCCAGTCCAGAAAAATTATGTTTAGCCCCTTAAGGACTGGTCCATTTTCAGTTTTCGTTCTTTAGTAGTCTGTTGCTAAGGATAAGGAATAACTAAAATAATACTAAAAAAAACCACAACAATATGGAGTATCTGCAATAAATCTCAACACATTATACTGTACTTTTGCCTAGTGGAACAATCCCAAGACCCATCTTTTAATAAGAGTCAAACATTTTGTTCTATACAATCACTGAGCATGCCATCCTGTCTATCACGTCAATCTCCCTAAGTGGCTATTTCAGACTTTCATGACTGTTTTCTTGAAGTGCAAAAATCCATTGAGAATATGACTGAAAAGTGTCAATTGTCTGAGGTGAAAAACATCTGCAATTCATTAGGTCTGATTTAAGAAATTAAACACAATAGTAAGATAGATATTGTGACTTTATCAAGTTGATAAAAGGCTTTCAACTATGCATACTGTATTAGTACAATCTGCATACATAAATTAGATTTCTCTGCAGACGATTTTACTTATTGCCTGTTCTCAATCAAAGTTAAATGACTTCACAGCTACCATCTGACAGCAATCATTACTTTTTGTATCTATGTAAAACTTGCTTTGGTTATTTGTTTTCTGCGCTTTTTTTAAGTAATTTCCCAGAATATAATGTAAAATAAAGAATTTCTTATTAAGTTTAGGCAAGCTGATAACAGGACCCAGATGCAACTGCTACATTTGCCAGCCACCCGAATAGCTATGCCCCAGTTTGGGGTGACAAGTAGGTCCATCTTTAGCTTCCACTTAATAAGCTCTTTATTTGCAAAATCAAAATATGCTGCAACTTGAATGGAAGTATACACTGCTCACAACTCAGAAGTAAGACATCTTTTCTTTTCTGTAGAAAAACATATATAATAGGTAAACAATTATTAATTGGACATTAATAAAATTATTATAATATGTATTTTTTACTCAGCATTTTATTGCAAAATGTTCCATTATAAAAAGAAAAAAATATATTCTACTTAACAAACTGCACTTAATTTGATTTACTAACTGTAAACACATAATAGTTCCAGCACTGATATTCTGCTAATAGTCTTTAAAGGTGTTTGTTGCAACTTAACTCCTCACTAAAGTGCACAGATAAGTCTCTAGTTCAACTCTTCTTATAGCATCTCTCAGAGGTGCTGGCTTTCAACTCAATTTTTCAGTCTCCTGGTCCTAGGTTCTGGTATGCAACTCAGATCCTGGTTTCTTCCTTCTTCAGATCCCACAGATACAACTCATGGCCCTAGGTTCTCATCATTTATTGTTCTGTATTCTTCCTCCTTAAAAATCACACAGATCAATTAATTTACTCAACTATCACTAATGTTACAATTTACACTACAACTTCCAACATGTGCCTTTTCCCTTTTTGTACCTTCTTGCTTAAATAACCTATGGTAGTCTCCAGCAGGGCTCACCTCCTGCAAACAGACCTAAATAGTCAAAGTGAGATCACCACAGGTGGGATCTTCATGGTCTAGTCAGGTATGTGATAGCAGTCATTGACTGTATCAGGAAAACGCAAATCTTCCCTTCCCCTATGTGGTTCTTAGTCTTTTCCCTAATGTTGATCTCTATTTTGGAATGTGTGCCTAATAAAAAAGTGATTTACGACTGGGCCCCTAATTTTTAATATAGCTGACTATCTAAGGGTTTGATTGAGGATAAGTGCTGCACCATTTTTTTGGTGTATTTTGTACCAAAAAACTGATGACGACATATTCATTGTATAAATATAGTGTTTTACACGAAAACTAGAAAAATGTTATGCCAGGCATGACACTTTGAATGTGCCTAAAGTAGGCGCATCAAATATGCTAGCAATGATATGCTATGCACCTTTTTTTGGTATACGCCAAAATTAGGCACATTATATATGCTATACAAGGCATACCACATGCCAGCTTTTTGACAAGTTTATTTATTCAGGTGAATTATACACTCATTTAATGCGCCTTAAAACTGGCATGGAAGCGCCTCTTTTCATACATGTCACCCTAAATGTATCCTACTTTGTCTTTGTCCTACCTTTTCAACAGTGTATGTAGATGTATACAAAATCACTAAGTAAAAATAAAATATATTACTAATGTGCAACAGAGTTCAAAACCAGTAAAGAAGCAATTTGTCTTTTAAAGAGTTTCTGATAGCCTTTGTTCATTTTCTTGTATAGATAGTAATGTGATGCTCTGTTGCCTTCATCATTAATTGACACAAATGCACGAGTACATGGGAAAGCTAATGGGATTTTCACATACTTCAATGGATAAACAACGTGTTATGTAAAAAGATAGAAGTCATTAGCTTGAAAGAACAATGTACTGCAAGGCCATATTGATAGAGGTATTTCTAGAGAACATAAACACATATCTACTACTGGAAATCATGTCATAGCTAGATCATTAGAACTATAGACAAACAGACAGACACCGTGATCACATGACCATTTTGAGTGATAAATTAAAACACAAAGCAAGTTTTTTAACCACAGAAATACAAAATATATGCTGGACAATTTTGAAGATTATTGATATTGCCCTGTATAAATTGCAAATGTCAGATAATTTCTGACGTCAATAAGTTTGTGATTTAGAATGTACATCTATTTTTCCTTAGTCCTTTCAATTCCCCAATGACAGAGATTTCTTGATAGGACGGACGGAATTTGTATTGAGTTGAGTATGTCATATATTGGATCCAAGACCCCACACCATTGTGTGATTTTCTAGTAGAGACTGGCCTAGAGGGGAGGGACTAAGGGAAAACAGATTTAAATTTTAAATCTCAAACTTCCCTTACGTCCCTGTCAGCAGTACAATCATGGGGTTGTAGGAAGTCAAATCCCCTGAGGTTATGTGGGAATGGCATCCTGCACTGATCTCAGAAGTCCCTATCGTTGTGCTGCTGACAGGGACATAAGGGAAGCTCCATTTTTCTTAGAGTATGTCTATATTTAAAAAAAACAAAAAAAAAAAAAAGTTTTTATAAGTTCTGACCACACATTTCTTAATGATTCAAGGCAATCCTTTTGCACTCTATGAGGACTATTTTGTTTAAATGGACTAAATCTTATTTGCATTTATTAATCATAATGACTGTTCATTAATATTCATTTGGAGGTTCTAATTTTCTAATTCCGTATTTTTAAAAAGGGGTGAATTACTGCAGTCCCTCAAAAAGAATGTATTACACAATTTACAAATACAACACAATAACATTGATTCCAATATTTTAAATGATTGTACTGGTAATAACTTAATATATCTTTCTATAGGTCAGAGCCCAGCTTCCTGATACAGAGCTTATAACACCATGCTGGCTACATATAGCCACCACTAAGTAGAGTTTCGGAGCTTAGTGCACACTGTTATACTGTTTAATAAGACAGTAAGCGGTAAGCTTCTAAACTCCCCTTAGTGGGATAAGCGCATTTTTTATCTTTTAATTATTTTTATACAAGGGATTTGGAGCTCTGTGTCTGAAAATTTTGTTCTCAAGATATAATGATAAGTTAATAGCTACATTTATTTCTTTTAAAAGATCATTTATGGTGGAGATTCACTATAAGGTTGTATATAAAGAGTAGAATTGTTGCATACCATAGTATCAGAAAATTTGTTGTATATGTGTAAAAACTGGTATTGAAATAAATACAATATGTTGAGGTTAACGAAAAAAGTCTCTATTATTAATTTTTCCTGTGGCAAAAAAAAACACCCAGTATCTGTACAGATTTCCCCATGGTTTTTAAACATGACCGATATGATCTCCTAATTAATATGTAGAGTCTATGAAGTCAATGCTACCTATCAAACTTGTTGAAGAAGCTTTTACTATCTGCAACTGAAAGATAATTACTTTAAGATTAGAGAAGCTGGTTTATCTTTTTACAAAGATTCTAGTCATCACTTTGTTAGGATTTCGCTACCACTATATGTATTTATCAAACCCAACAGTCTTCATCATTCAGAATAGCCATGAACTGCAGATGCACTATCTTATATATTAAAGAGGTTCTCGGCTTTTGGCAATCCTTACTTATCAGCAATGTTCCTAGGTTAAAAGCTGATCAACAATAGTTATTCTGCTAGGGTTACCATAGGTCTGCTATATTTGTGGGGAAATTTGGCAGTGTACCATTTCTCTGCAATGCCACTACAGGGGAAATAAAGCATTACACGGTGCCCATTTAAATCAGCTGGTTGTCTGTGCAATGTATATACTCCAGGCAGGTCCTTCAGTGTGAAAGACACTTTCTTTTTCCACTAGCTATGAGATGAAGATAGTATTAGCTCTATTAGTTCAGAATTTCCCACCAGTACATCAACTTATCGGCAAAAAATAATGCATTCAGACAGAAATGTCAGATTGCTGCAAAACTCAGCCTACAAGTATGTTTTAGATAGATATGTAAATGATTGAAACTGTGGAATGATTAGACACTGGATCTTGACACAAGAAATCCTAAAATTCTTCCCATGCTGCACTGTAAAAAGTGTCTCAGAGACTATTTTTAAATAGTGTACCTCGTGGTGAGGAATTATTAAATAGACATTGTGTTATGAGGCAATCGAGACATTGTGGCTAGTTAACCAACATTTAGTGGGGTTCATCACTGGACTGAGAGAAGGATAGTCGTTTTTCACTAGTGGCCCACCATATATGCCTTTCTGACCAAGCTATTAGGATGTATTAACCTGGGTTACACAGTGAACAGGCTCCAGATGTCCAAGACAGACCAGCAGCGGAGAGAATTATTTAATGTGCTGACAATTGCGAGCAACTCTCACAGTTTCCTTGTTTACTACCCTTGTTTACTACCCTTGTTTAGGTGGCGCCTTCAATGTACAGCCATCTCTCCTCGGAGCATTTGCAGGTGCCTGGTAGAAGGAAATTTGAAGTCAAGAAATCCATAAAATGTCTTGTCATTGACAGTCAGCCACTGTTGTCAAAAACAGAGTCCTGGACTATCGAGACTTCTATGGATTGGAATCATATAGTCTTTATTGACAATTCCAGGTCCTGTCTGGGATCTGATGACAGTTCGAGTATGTAGGCCATGTGTGACCATTTCAGTCCTGGTTTAGCTGTAAAGCAACACACTGACCCAACTGCTGGTGTGGTCATCTGGGGAGCCAATGCATATAAGTGTCGGTTACTCCTAGTATTGATATGACTGGAATTTGTTACCTCTTGTGACAATGCTTCCAACTGGAATTTTTCAGCAGGATAACACTCACCCACACATAGAAAGGGTTTTCTAGGAATGTCTCTGCATATATTCCTTGGCCTGCCTGGTCGCAGATTTATTGCCAGTAAAGCATGGGACCAACTGGGACAGCAGCTTCAAAACTTACAGGTGTGCAGGATCTACAGGCCCAGGTGCAATATCTATGGGCCAATGTGCTGCAGGATGCCATATGGAACTTTTATGCCTCCATGCCCAACTGTATGGGTATTGTCACACGCGTGTAATCTTCTCCCAAAAAAGCTTCAAAACTATGGAAAACTGACAGTGAAAACCACATTGGATGAGTATTTCATGTGGATTTAGGGTTGGTTTTTCCAGCAGATTTACAGTGAGAAAAACGTCCTGTTCATCCCTATGTGGCTTTGGACACTGATCTGCGTTCATAATGACATACAAATGTTGTGGACACATTTACACAAGGTTTTTAGCCATCACCATTGACATTGATAGTACATTTTTCTCGTGAAATACAACCAAAGAATGAACATGTTCTAAGTAATTTTTCGTTTGAAAATCGACCAATGAAAATACGTGTTGCATGATCAAATTTTATAATAAAGGGGCCCACTGATATGGTGCAAGATAGGAACTGGTAATGGATGGGAGACCAAGATGTCTCAGCTGTTTGGGGTCCTGAAATTACTTATGACATCCCTGTCTGATTTTATTAAACTGTAAACATCTTTATAAGAATATTTTGAGACTGTTGTACAAAATGTTATATTCATTATATAATGTCTGAACTCTTGTATATTGGATTTATATCATTTTTAATAGAGTAAATGTTTCATAAAACATGAGCTAGCTAGAACTACTTATATTCTTTTTATACTTTCCTCCAGGGATTTACTATCGCCTTAGTTCAACTTATACCAGACCTTCATCCTTTCATGTCAAATCCTCCAAGTATCTAACAGATTGGTTAATTTTCTGATAACAGACATGGCAAAATGTACTGTATGCTTCATGCTATATCACTTTGAAAATTGAGTCAATGAATTATTCATTATCTAAGTGTGATGTCATTGTTATCACAAAATACAAACATCGAGAGGAACATGGTTATGTAGTGTAGAAGAGAAGCTTCTAAGAAATAACAAGCCTAAATCCTTACCATCACAGAAATTTTGTATAAAACAGTAATAACTATAAAGACAGAGCTCTCATAGTAGAAATGAAAGTTAATGGGGGACATTAATAAGCACAGTCTCAAATATAGACTGGTTCAAACTAGAATAGACAGGCAGAAACTACGACAAATTTATCAAAGTAGCTTTAGCTGTACTAAAAATGTTACCTTTACAAGACATGTTAGATATTGTAATAATGTTGCACTTCGGATTTGGGTCTATGTTACATTCAACCCAAATTCAAGTGATGTTGGTGGGAATTACCAGAAAATAACACTAACCCTAACTTTGAGTTGTGGGTTAGGGTTTCTTATGTTATGCTATTTTACGCTATATTATGGTAAGTGGAATTAACATCAGTCTAAAAGTTACACCACACCAGGAGAGCCGTGGAGTGTTAAGTCAACCCCAAGAAAATGTAAAAAACCTTAACCTTAATTTATTGTTAGGGTTAGAGATAAAAATCTAGGTTTGTGATGTCCAGAACCCGAAGTATTTTCAAGTTAAGTCAAACCAGTGTTGAACCGAACAAGGACCTGTCCAAGGAACACTATTAATGTTTCCATAAACCATCTCTCGGCAAGCTCATTTTACACCAATATTTTGCACATGCTATTAAAAAATGTGATACATTTCACAACTCTTTTTAGTCACACGCCCTTTTCTAGACACTTTTCAAACTGTCTAGTGAGGCATATGTAGTGTCTAAAAGCTGTTCTGTAAGTCCATAAGTGTATATGGAATAAATTATCACTGCATTACCACTTCTTTTCCGATGCCGGCATTGAATTACCTGTGTAGGATTTACATTATTATTACAAATTTGCAGCCAAAATCCAATTTACTAAAGACCCCCATTTAAATGACACATTCAGCTCTAAACCATCTGTACAGTTTAATGCGGTATAATGGAGAAGTTATTCGAACTTGGTAAGGAGAAGTGGGTCATTTCTGCAGTACCTATACAGTATTCCTAATATAATGTTCTAAATGGTAGATGCATTAAACCATTTCATTTCATAAAAATTCTAACACCCTTCAGTAGATGGGAGGTTAAAAGGGCAACGGTTAAAAGTTGATTATTTTAGAAGCTCATTCTCGACAAAAGAACTTTCACTTCAATTATGAGCACAGCTTTCTTTTTTTTCTTCGATCCATTACACGTATAACTACCAATGCAAAAATAAATGTATCCTGAAGTCCATTACCATAACCCATCTGCATTAGTGCCCTGCTTGTGCAGACTGAAAGAGCAGGCGTCACATTATGCCATTTTATGAGGTTAACAGCTGGTGTGTATTTTGTGCAGATAGATTCCAAAATGTGCTGAGTGTTGAACAAGTTCTTTTAATATGGATGCTGTCAGAGCTGCAGGGAAAGAGGTAAAATAGTATATCCACTGTCAGAGCCCTGCTAGGACATCTGCCCTTCCTGTGACAATGATGGGGTTGCATTCTGCACAGACAGTATGTGTATTTTAATGAAGATAGACTGAGGAGTTGTGCCAAAATGTTTGTTGAACCTTAGCTAGAGGTGTCAGGCAGGTATATTCCTATTGGGAAATGTACATTAAATTTTGGTGGTTTAGCTCTGAAACTAAGGGACGTTGCAATTCCATTACAACATCAACATGAGCAGTAGGTTATCAAAACAGTGCACAGGTGAAAAAAAAATATTTTCTAAAAAATATTTCTCACAAAGTTAAGCACTTTCTTTTATTACATTTTCTGTAGACTTTTGTCAGTTTTGCATCAGCTGTTTGCTGAAAGGGAGCTCATCAATTCTGTATGTTTACACACAAACAAAATGGCTCTGTATTTAGCTCAGGAGATAATGTGCCCAAAAGAATTTGGCTTTTCAGAAGAGCCTTAGGCTATGTTCAAACGGCTTAAAATGGGCCGTATTTCGGTCCGTAATTACGCGCCGAAGTGTGCCAATTACGCGCCGAAAACGGCCCATTCATTACGGTAATTCACAGTTCTCATAGAGAACTATGGATTACGTCTCCTCTCCCCGCTCTGCGAAGCCGCCGGGCTGGGAGATAATTGACATGTCACTTTCTAGCGGCGTATACGCGCCGCTAGCAGTGATTGTCTATGGGCCGGCGAAGTGCCGGCCCCCCGCTCACTCCCCCGCTCCCGCCCCGCCCCCGTCCACACGGCGTAATTGCGGGGCGTAATTACGCCCTGCAAATACACCGTGTGAACATAGCCTTAAAAGCTACATCTCCTTTATTCTGCCTCCCGAAGCATTTAGGGTGGGGGAAGAAACATTGCATGTGCATGGTGACTGAGGTCGTCAGCCATGAAGATAGACAAAACATAGCAAAGGATTCTTGGACTTTTTACAGCACATAGGGCAAAATTTGTATACAAGAAATGCTGTTGCTCGGATGCAAGGGAAGGTTACATACAGCATGGAAAAGCAAGAATTAGCTCAGAAAGCTATATATAGCTGGCGATCTGAAAGAAGATCCTAATATTAGAAATGTAAAAAAAAATCAACAATCTTAATAATCTGTGAATGATAAAAAAGGAAATATATATATATATAATATATTAATTTTAAATTATATATATTATATAAATTTTTAAATCTGTGTGAGTAAAAACTAAATATGGTGGTATGTAAAAAAATTAAATGATATACATATATACACACACACATATAATTATATAATAATAATATAATAATAGATAGATAGATGATAGATGTAAAGATATACATAAAACACATATAAAATGTAATACCACATGCACACTTTTAAAAAAATTTAATATATATATATATAATATATATATTATAATATATATACACTCACCGGGCCATTTTTAGGTACACCTGTCCAATGCTCTTTAACACTTAATTTCTAATCACCAAATAATTGGCGCAACTCAGTGCATTTAGGCATGTAACTGGTCAAACATCTCCGCAGTTAAAACCCGCGCACATATGGGCAAAAAAAGGTGATTTGATGCCTTTGAACGTGGCATGGTTTTGGGCCAAAGGGCGGGTCTGGTATTTCAAATCTGATCTCCGGGGATTTTCACGCACAACCACTCTGGGTTTAAAGGGAAGGTGGAAAAAAAAAAAAATAAATTTAAATTGGTTGTAAGGTCAAAGGAGAATGGGCACTGGTTCGAGTGAAAGAAAGGAACATGACCAAAAAGCCACCCTTTTCAAACCAAAGGGAGGGGGAAGGCATCCTTTAACCCCAGACGGCGAACTTTGGCAGAGGGCTAAGCACAGAAACCAAACCGGGCACTCCCTTTTGCTAAGAAAAGGAAACGAGGCTCCAATTTGCCCAAACCATCGAAATTGGGCAGTAGAAGATTGGAAAAACGTTGCCTGGTCTGATAAGTCTCGATTTTTGCGGGGGCATTCGGAGGGTGGGGTCAGAATTTGGGTCAAAACATGAAAGTGGATCCTTCCCTTGTATCAACGGTTCAGGCGGGGTGGTGGGGTGTATGGTGTGGGAATATTTTTTGGCACTTTTTGGGCCCTTTTGGTACCCAATTGAGATCGTTGAACACTTGTGGAATCTATTGCCACGAAGAAATTGAGGCAGTTCTGAAGCAAAAGGGGCCCAAACCCGTTACTAGCATGTGAAACTAATAAAGTGGCCGGTGAGTGTATATATATATTATTTTTTGTTGGGGGGGGCATCCACTTTTGAGTTTTCATGGTTATTGTATGATAATACAAAGTAGTCAACTTATTACAATAGCTGTATATGAGTACACTAGTTTCCACAGTATAGATGTATAGCATATGATTAAGCATTATAATAACAGTACATGATTTAAATTTTAGCAATCTATGCATCAATCAAAGATTATCAAAATCTGCTGCATTGAATTTCCACTTCTGATAATGGGATCTTCTATCAGATCACCAATCATACACCACTTGAAAAGATAGCGGTGATTATTTAAGGGGTTGTCTGTTTACCTCGGGCAGCTGTTAATCGCAGGCCTGGCTTAACTACTCACGAGCAGTTTACTTTCAAACAGTGATGTCAAGAGAATGGCATTGATTGGCTGTTTTGGTGTTGTGTCTTTCACAGCAGCCAGGGGATACAGTTAGGAGACACCGTCTGCAGCTGCAACACTAGAACAACCATGAGTGGAAAGGTGAGTATGCAATATTTTGCTTCATTATGTAGGGGCACATTAAAGGTAAAAAAATAGAAAAGAGAAAATAAAGTTCTGACAAACCCTTTAATCTGCCATATACTTTAGATAAGCCTAAAGGTTCCTCTCTTGATCCTCCCATACATGTACATACTTAAAGGATAGAATGAGATATCTACTGGTGACTTATCTCTCCAAAGAACAAAAGCATCATATATATTAAGATCATTATTTCCAATATCGCTCTCATTCTGGAGAGTTAGCAGGCCACCATACACACTAGATGGTAGAAACTGCGGCTTGGTCTGATATTAATATGCATGGCTGGTTTTATACAGCAGATCAGTTCATTTATTTTTTACAGATAAGACCGATTTTAAGATTCTCCATTGTTCATTTCTACACACTGATTTAGATTGCTACTGATGTGGCTGGTGGCCAAAATACAAATCATAGATAGATAGATAGATAGATAGATAGATAGATAGATAGATAGATAGAAAACTTTGTAGATTTCCTCTGTCTTGTTAGCAATCAGTTCAAGAGCATGGAGCGTGTGTGGAGGGGGAATCTCACATACTAGAGATGTCACAGAAAACTCATGGACATCAGAGGTGTTCTCTACCATCAGAGGCATTTATATTAAACATCAAGGTCCATTTTAAGCCTATTATATATATGGCTATTATTTTCAAAACAACTGAGAATATCTCTCAGTGTTCCCCTGAGGAACCGCTATTGAATTTGTGGGGAAATGGACAGAGATAGTCACCAGAGGTTTTTGCCCGTTGTTTTTATATCTATATTTCCTTATACAGAGACTACTAGGGTTAGTCATTGAGGGATGGGGGCGCCCATTTTGGGGCGAGTCCTCTGCCTTATGGGCAGAGCATAACAGGAATCGTATCATGATGACTATTGGCACATATCAACTGGGTCAAAACACGAAAGTACCATCATCCATCAACATCAGGTGAGGTTATGTTATAATACAATCTGTATTATATATGATATCCCATATATCATATATAAAACAGATTGCATTGTAACATAACCTCACCTGATGTTGATGGATGACGGTACTTTCGTGTTATACACACACAGGGCGACATGTATGATTGGGCTTTTCGCCTGTTTTCAGGTGTATACTGTGCCTCACTGTGCCGGCTCCTCTGTTGGATGCAGGAATACGCTGTTAGGCGCAAGCTTCGCCACTTTCATATGCGCCTAACATAAAGGGGCGTTCTGGGGCGGTACGCACCACATTCAAAATCTCTGACGCATGTATGAATGCGGGTCGGTAAAGTGAGGCGCATTAGAGCTATGACAGGCAGACCAATTTCAATGTGGTCTGTCTGTTGGGGGTGTTAAAGTTTGCCTCGCATGTATGAGCGCACTTCGGCGCCGACATACATCAGGCGCAGTTTTCATGGAAAAGACGTGAAAACAGGCGATTCGACGTGCCGATCTTCATACATGTCCCCCACAGTTGGAAAAATAAGTATTTGATACACTGGCGATTTCCCACCTACAAACAATGGAGAGGTCTGTAATTTTATCGTAGGTGTACTTCAACTGTGAGAGAAAGAATCTAAAGAAAAAAAATCCAGAAAATCACATTTTATGTTTTTTAAATATTGAATTTACACTTTATTGCTTGAAATAAGTATGTGATCACCTGCCAACCAGCAAGAATTCTTGCTCTCACAAACCTGTCAGTTTTACTTTAAGAAGCCCTCCTACTCTGAACTCATTACCTGCATTATTTGCACCTGTTTGAACATGTTACCTGTATAAAAGACACTTGACCAGACACTCAATCAATCATACTCCAACCTATCCACCATGGTCAAAATCAAGGAGCTGTCTAAGGACACCAGGGACAAAATTGTAGGCCTGCACAAGGATGGGATGGGCTACAATACAATAGGCAAGCATCATGGAGAGAAGATAACAACTGTTGACACAATTATTATAAAATGGAAGAAATACAAGGGGACCATTAATCTTCCTCCATCTGGGACCCTGTGAGGAATATTGACAAAGGTCACCTACCCCAGCTCTACACCTAAATTCACACTCAGTATGGCAGAATTCAAAACTGCACCCAAGCTCCCCCACTGTTCAACACATGTCATTGAGGAAGCACTCAATTAAACAAAAGCCAGCAGAAGGCCGGGCCTCAAAGAATCCTTGGTAATTTCATTAATATCTTGGCCAGGGTCCTGGCCCTAGAGACCAAGCATCAAAGAAAGTAGCAGACAGCTGGTGCCGAAGTTTCATAAGGAATTATGGAAGAACTGTATATCACAGGCACACCTCAGTTTTATATGTTTAAATATCATACGCCCCATACACATAGCTGTCACTCTCATGTTTATAGGGCACATGGGCAGGGAAAAACGGAAGACTGGTACAAGGAACCGCTCAGAAATTCAGTGTTTGGTATCAAGTCATAGCTTAGGCCCATCCAGTTCTAATGGTACTGCTGCCTTAGCTCCGTCTCATTTTCTTACCAGGATAGGATCCGTTTTGTTTCTGAAGCCAAAAACAGCATGGCCTAGGAGGAAAGAGAGTGTAGACCGTCCAAATGGTGTGAGAGGGTGTGATGAGGGATGCCCCAGTACAGTTATAAGTCTGACCTCAACTGGGCCCAGGGTTGTTTCCATTGGGAAATGGGGTCACGCCGAGTGTACCGGGAGCGTTCAGAATCAGCAGGCTGCATTCATCCCTTTGTATGCCAGCACAAAGCAAACCTAAGGTAAATAGACACATATTATTGCTTTCTCTGTCTGTACCCCCACCCCCATATTGTATTTGCACCTCTGAAGAAAATCTGTATAGTTATACCCCTATGTATGTATTGTTTGTCTAGTGCACCCCACAAGGCAATTAGATCTATATACTTTGATCCTGAGCTGTTCTGTTGTCTCTTGATCACCCTGATCTCACTTGTCCTTATTTGCAGTCTCCAAAATATCGCTACCAAGGCGGGTTCTGGGCCTGTTATAAGTTTGTACTGTACCAGGCTTATAGCCAATGAGGAACTTGTGGCAGTCTGCCAGGCTGGCAGAGTTCTGTTTCATTGGTGCGGGTACACAGAGCTCTCCCAGACGTTCAGGGTTGTTGGCGAGTGGGGTATCCTCTTACACTCCCTGGATCTTCAAGAGCCCATGTGGAAAGGGGTTAACTTTTAAACCGTATCCAGATGACCTCAAATACCCCTAGGGGGAGCGCAACGTCCCGAATACACCCCAAGTCAGGCCGTTGACACTCAGGCTTTTCCTGACATGCTCCATGCAAGATCTCGCCTCATGGGGTAAGGATGATTCTGAGAGACATCAGAAATCAACCCAGAAATATATGGGAGGACCTGGTCAATGACCTGAATAGAGCTGCTACCACAGTCTCAAAGATTGCCGTTAGTAACACACTACGCCGTCATGGATTAAAATCCTGTAGGCACACAGTGTCCCCTTGCTCACGCCATCACATGTCCAACCCATTTGAAGGTCACCAATGACAATCTGGATGATCCAGAGAAGGCATGGGAGAAGGTCGTGTGGTCAGATGAGACCAAAATAGAACTTGCCAACCATGAAGCATGGGGGTGGAAACATCATACTTTGGGGGTGCTTTTCTGCAAAGGGAACAGGACGACTGTACCATATTGAAGGGAAGATGAATGAGGCCATGTTTTTCAGCAGGACAATGACCCGAAACACACAGCCAGGGCAACTAAGGAGTGGCTCCATAAGAAGCATTTCAAGGTCCTGGAGTGGCCTAACCAGTCTCCAGTACTGAACCCAATTGAAAATCCTTGGATGGAGCTGAAACTCAATGTGGCCCAGCGACAGCCCTGAAACCTGAAAGATCTGGAGAACATCTGTATGGAGAAGTGGGCCAAAGTCCCTGATGCAGTGTGTGCAAAACTACAGGAAACATCTGACCTCTGTAATTGCAAACATAGGTTTCTTTTTCAAATATGATGTTTTGTTATTCTATTGTATCAAATACTTATTTCATGCAACAAAATGAAAATTCATTATTTAAAAATCAAACATATATGTGTATGTTGTGTACCTCACAGTGCACTATAATACAATAACCATATAGATAGATAGTCAGTTAGGTAGATAGAAATAGAGATAGATAGATAGATAGATAGCTAGATAGATAGCGAGATAGATAGATAGGTCCGGGCTGCCGTAAAGGCAGTACAGGTGGTACTGCCGTATGGGGCCCAGCGAACAAAGGGTGCCCGCTGCAAGCGAGGTTTAAGGGGAAGGGGGGGCCCAGACGCTTCAACTGTATGGGGTCCTGACATTTCTGATGGCGGCCCTGAGATAGATAGATAGATAGATAGATAGATAGATAGATAGATAGATAGATAGATAGAATAGCTGAGTTTAATAAAAGTTATGTTTTAGTAAACTTTTCAGTGATGTTTTATTCTTTTGTCTTTAGTTGTACATTTCAAGATGGATTGATGTGTTTATACAAATACCTCATATATCTAAAAGCCAAAAATCATGTAGTTATACAGTATAAACGCTGTTTAAATGCTTTGGTTATATGTTTTCACTAGTCAGATATTGAAATTGCTGTTGAAGGACGTTGGATCCTTCACATCTGTGGCTTGCAATTCCGCTCTTTGGCTTTCACACGGCTTAATACAAATAAGATTTGTCACAGGTAATGACCACTGACAGGTCTGTACTTACATCCCATAAAAGATTAAGTATTTAAATGTATACAAGTAAGATTTCTGCTAGAGGACACTTACTGAAAATGGATCTTCGATGATTCCATTGAGTGCAATAGGATCAGTAAAAATTCATCTCCACTTTGCAGCTATTAATAATGAATACATCTTGTACAAAAAAACAGCCTTACTATAATGTACATTTCAAAGAAAACTTTGACTTTTCTGACAAAGTTAAATTTGTTAAAGTGGAACAAGCAGATTTATATAAGATAGTTTAAAAACCAAGGACATAAATAATGAAACACAATGTGCAGTGTCCTACCTGCAAATGGAACCGGAGCATCTTTGTCCAAGGCAACCAGAGGAGGATCCAGAATGACTGTGTCGTTATTTTCAGTTATAACTCCATGATATGATGTTTCAATCCAGGGTTTGTGCTTGTTTACTGAAAGTGAAGATAGAAAGGTACACACCCTGTAAATACCTTATAAATTGAAAATCTAAATCAATAGTTTATTGATTCTATAGATGGTAGATGGTAAATGACAACTAATAAAAAGACATGAGTAGAGAAAAGCATGAGCCTTAACGTCTTTGCTAACCCATAGCCACCAATTTTAGTTTTATTCCTTTTATTTCTTCCAATCCATCTAAAATTATGTGACTACTACATGACTGCAATGGTCATGTCAAAGATGGGAGTGACTGCCAAAGTGTCAGCGCTGGATAGGCAGGCTATTAAGAAGGTAGGTACATTTATATAGGGTTATTTTATACAATTATTTGTATGTTTTTTTATTTTCTTTATTTTTTTCATTAAGCTGGACAACCCTGTCAATGCTGCTTGTGAACTGCCCCTTTCGACCACTAGTCAGTCAAGACATGAAACAGATGAGATGTCCATCTTTATATATTTTATAAATTTTTACTCCACTTTTTTTTTTATCACAGTGGAGATGATCCCTCATATTATAATTTAAAATATATACACACCTAAAAAATGAAAATCTCTAAAAATGTATAGTATGACATTGCATATGCTTTTCAACCACAATTTTCTGCCAGGTTGGGAAACCAACTATAGTATTTCACAAAACACCCTGAGACTTAATTTTTTCAATCACAAAACCTAAAACTATCAGCACCTCAGGGTGGAAAGCTCAATAGGTTTGAGTATAATGTATATCAAACTGTATATCACTGGCAGAAGGCTGAGGGCCTTCAATAAGTAAGGAATGGTGTCTGTTCCTGGTGTTTCTATCTAAAAGCCTGAGATTGAATCATATTTACTCACACATCGATCCGAGATGTGAGCTGTACATGAATGTTTTCATTTTTATTCTCGCTATTATTCTTCTGACATCTAGAGAGATTTGAAGGAGCACTTTTTGAGAAGGACATTAGAGCTGTTCAGTGAAAAATCCAATAGCATAATATAAAGACTCAACCAGAACACTTATAGAATGCTATAAACTAGTGAGTAATGTACTTGCACAAAATAGTGCATAAACTCACAAACATGGAAACAATCTATGATTAGAAGGTCTGTCTCACATCTGCATCAGTTAGGAACCTCTGTTGTAGATTTCTTCAAAAATAACAAGGAAAAATATCAAGGCATGCAGCACATTTTTTTCCGTTAGAATGATGGACGTCATGACGGAAACATGACACACCAGATTGTAATCAATGAGGCCTTTCAATGTCATAATTGTCTGTCCGGAAGTGGATCCGGCACTACCATAACCTTAGTTTTTATGTACCTGTGTAGCGCAACAGAAAAACTAAAATATTGATGCCGACGTTAACAAAGACTTATAGGTTATAGTTCAATCGTACCCCAAACATACCTTAAATATAACTACAGAAAACATAAATGTGAAGAATTTCTTCACTGTAGGCTCTGCATGTAGAGAAAAAGCCTAAATCAGAAGGGATTAGACTAAGACGACATGGTACAAGATTTTTCCACCATGTAAAATAACCAATCTGTTCAAAATCCATATCAAAATCAGATTTTGACATGGATTTTGCTATGTATTTTACCCTATACAATGCAAAGTGTAAAATCAACTTTGTCAATCTGCAAAAGAATTTTAATGCTGCAGTTTAGAAAATCCATAGTATGCCCTGATTTATGCTACAGGTTGATGTGGTAATTAAAACACTACCCACATGTATAATACTGTAAATTGTCTTACATTTACAGTGCTGAATCCACAGCAAAAATCTGCAGCAATTCTATAGCATATAAATTATATCTATATATAACAAGATTATATTATACTGACTATGCTGCCCATTCTAAATCTAGCATCATCAAGAAAACAGAACTGTGGGGCAGAGGCAGCCTGCACATTTCAGAAAAAAGTACCTTAAATGGGTATTTTCATCTCATTGATTAGCTTTAAACATGTAGGCAAAGGCTAATAAAGACTATTACCAAATACATTGCTGCTCCAATTCTGCTTCATTTCAGAGTTAGAGCAGTTATTATCTTCTGTTTGCTTAAACTACATTTCTATGCTTCGCCCCGCTCTTGCTCTGCTCTCTTCCTCTGCTTCTTGCTGGTGCACGTGTACCTATCCTCTAGAACGTGCACGCGCTGGCTCTTTAGGATTTTAAGGACCAGCATGCCTTTGACACCCAGTTGCCTGTCAACTGTACCCCCCTCTGTCTTCCCTGTGTGTTTGTTGGTGTTTGCTTGTGAGCGTTTTGGCCTTATTGTCTATTTTGCCCTGACCTTCTTGCTTGTGACCCAACTAATCCTCTTCCTGTTCCTCCTGTACCTCATTGGCATCTTGGCTGTCACCACAAGCGGCGATGTGAGGGGTAGTGACCTGAAAATCCCCTGCAATCAATTCCTACTTGCCTTGCGGCGGGCTCTGGTGAATACCGGGGGGGCTTCTTTGACTCTGCTCCCTGATGTGGTTATTTACATCTCTCATAGCATATTCACCACCCACTTGTGTGACACCCACTTGTGTGTCACTTCCTGCTGTTTCTTATCAGCAGAATGGAGATTACTTCTCAGTCTTGATCTTATCGTTCTACTGAAAAAAACTTTAACACTCAAGACCAGATAAAAGTCTTGTCCCATTCTATCAGATCGGCAGAGGAAATATCTGTGTATTTACATAAAGATAACAGAGTATCTCAGCAACTAACAGTATGTCTTGGCAGCATGTAAGTTTTCTCTCTCACTAGAAGCTTGCTCTCATGAGAAAGAACTGCTAGCTCACGCTTATAGCCAGACATCCTGCTTGGACAGTGCCACGGTTTTTCACTGCATCTTTATCATACATGTCCCTATAACAGGCTCAACTAGGAACAGGCACTAGCAGAGCTGAAATGTTGGTCACTGTTGTAGAATCAACAGTCAGCTTTAAAATTGTATCTCATAAACTGATTAAATATTCAAGAACAAGGTGTGAAAGATTGAAGCCATAGTGGAAACATACATAAAGCCTCTACAAATAAATGGGCTACGATATAATAAATAGACATTCTTAGTCCTTTAAAACAGGAACACTGCAGTTGTTCTCCAATATGGCTTATGGCAGGTGGTGCCAAACAGGAGACTCTCCTATAAAATGCATATGTGCTAATAAAGCAAATCTTGATAAAACAAACCCGATTGTAATGGTATAACTAATTGTACTAAAATGAATGATCGATTAACTCTTCATAAAGAGAATCCTATTGTTCCATACAAATCGTAAGTGAACAAAACCTTTTATGAATAGTAATCCACTAGTAGAACACAAATCATTTCTCAAAAGTTGACATGTCTGACTTCTGATATAAAGCAACAGATGCAATCCTAGTAATGAAAGCATCTACTTCTGTTTTCTTCATTGCACACCTGTTTTAAGCATGCAAACTCATTTGATTTCCCCCATGCACCATGATCTTCTGTCCATACCTTCTCAATGATTAACTGAATTATTTAACCAATCCAATCCAGCACACTCCCCCAAGCACCCTTTCCCTCAACTCTTTTGGTCTCCCTGTCTTCATCTGGTTTTTGCCTTATTTATTGAGTCATCGAGTTGACACCTATTAATGGTAGTTCATTGATTAGATGTTTGAGATTCTGTTAGAAGATTATCATGCTTTTGGCATTTGAACATATTTCTGTAACACCATATCCCCATTTGTAGCACAATATTTCTGTGTGTAGCTACAACTTCTTTACCTCAATGATGAGGCTATAATATTACGACCAGCAAATGAGATGTTGTAACATATGGTACAAAGAAGGCCACATTGAGGGTTCTCTTTTAGCTCTGACACTCAGTGAGTTGATTTTTCAGCTGCCTAATTACATTTTCCTGAACTGTCTTACAGGATCAATATACCATCATGTCACACTTTTTTCTGTGTTCTCTACAATACATCACTATTGGGCATCTTTAGATTATTCCTGTATGAAGTGCACTTAGATGGATTCCATCAGCTCTGTATTGAACATATTTACTTGTGACATTACTATGAACCCGGTCAAAGCAGTGCCAGATGATTGGCCAAGCAGATAATAATCCTGCTGCCGAGGTCCTAAATTACTCTTTATTGTTGCACCTTTGCTGAATGAGAAAGCTGAGATATTATGATAGTGAATGCACCTATGACATTGATGTGCTGCAACAGAAGGGACACAATAAAACCCAATGAATGTGAAAGAATAGGAATGACAGGAACAATAGCTGTATACAAATCTTTCAAGTTAATGTGAACTATTACTATATTAAATAGGAGCTAGTCGCCTCAAAAACTTGATGTACTTGGTACATGAAAACATTTCAGTATAATAATGTGTTTTCTTATAATATCCCCTGTTTATCTTTCAACTTATTTGAGTGTGTCCCTGAAAGCTCTGAATCAAAGCCCTTAATTGTAGTCTGAACAGCAAAACCAGAAAAATGTAGTCAAAATGGTCCTAACATTCTGAAAGTTTTTTTCTATCACTACGCTATTCTTAATGTGAAAATATTAAGCGTTATTGGTAATTGCCAAAAATAAAAAGCATAGCTTCAGGCAATAATGTTACCTGTATAGCACATAACATATACAGAAAAAAATAATAAATTCTCATTTACATGAAATACACTGATCTGCCACCATGGATGATTCCCTGAAAACAAAAAAAATCAAAAGTTCATCTACAAAATGGTTAAAAGGGTGTTCAAGTTTTTTTTTTTTTTTAAAGTAACATCAAATGGGGCCATGGTGGGGGGAAATGGAAATAACAAGCATACTCACCACCTGGCCCTCCACCCCTGACTTTCTGTAGGGCCTCAAGATCTATTTCTCTTCACTTCCTGTGCCGTATACCATCCAACAGCAAAGGTCTGCGCGTCATAGTGAGTAAATGGAGCAAGAGCCTCTGCTGTTGGACACGAGGCACAGGAAGTGAAGAGAAATAGATTCCAGGGTGCTATGGAATGGCAGCAGTGAGTGGCTAGGAAGCAAATTTGCCTTTGCAAAAAAAAATAAAAAATCATCCTGGCCCTATTTAACATTTTAGAGATGAGCAGAATTCTCAAAAATGTGATTCTGCCGATTTGCCACATTTTTCCCAAAATTTGTTTTGTTTCGAATATATTTGTGACAAATCGCGTTAAAAAACAGCTATTTCCTGGCTGCAAAGAGCCTGTATGGTGTTGTAGAACACTCTGCCATGCAGAAATATAGATGAGGATACAGTTGGGGCCCTGGTGCTCGTTTTCAATAGTACCTCAGTAAGGCAAAGATATGGTGCTTAAAAAAGGATTTTATTCCAATAAAAACAATGTCAATAAAAGAGCATAACCGTTTTACACCTATTTTGGCAAAAAAAAATACTCCACGCGTTTCTCGCCTGCATCACCGCTACATCAGGCCCTATGTTTACAGACAACCTAAGGGCAATTCTTCTCCCTTGTTTTATGATGATATTCACACAATATAATTCACTACACCCATTAAACATAAACAGTAAACAGTTCGTAAACATAAGGCTAATATGCATAGAACTCTAAGAGAGAATGTTGCTCGCTTCCTCATTGGAGGAAACAGCCGAGCCCCCCCTCAACTTGAGCCAATCAGAAAAAGCTCCTCTCTCTATAGAACATAATGAAGATAGTTGCTCGGATACTGATTGGTCCACACAGACGCCAGAAATTAATCCCTTCAGGATTGGTGGATACGAATTTACCTCACTTTATGTACACCAATCAGACACAAAAGGGAACGAGTAGCTCAAATCCTGATTGGTGGAATGCACTCCATAGCATATTACAAGTCTCGAGTAGCTCGTGCTCTCATTGGCTGGAATAGTCCAGCCTCCATATTTCTGCCCAATCACCGTACAGCTTTATTCTAAGATATGTTATTTGAATGATACCGCCTTGTTTCTGATTCATTATATAGACTCTCATAGTGAATAGTGGCTCCACATTGCTCAAATAGGGATCGGAGGAACAAACTGACCAATAAGAGCTTAGCCTCAAATTTAATTATACGGTCTTTCCCGCTTTTTCTTATAACACGTCTCCTGATATAGCGTTGGTGCAGGCGAGAAACACATTGAGTATTTTTGGGCAAAATAGGTGCAAAAGGTTTATGCTCTTTTATTGACATTGTTTTTATTGGAATACAAAACCTTTTTTAAGGACCATATCTTCACCTCAATAAGGTACTATTGAAAATGAGTGGTGGGGCCCCAATTTTTTTATTCTCATCTATATTGATAACGCCCACTGCCGTATTTTTTGTGGCTTTGGAGGGAAGAACTGCGGCTCTGTAATGCACCCGACAATGGCGTGCGGGGTATTTAAACTTGTATGAAAGGGGCTGTGTCTGATATCGGGATGAAAAGACATTTTAGAAAAAAAGACGATTCGTTACCCCAAATCATCAGGAAATTTGACTCCATTTAGTATAAAAATTTTCCTGAAATTCGAACTTGCTCTAACTTGAAAATGAAGCAAAATTAGAACAGCAATCTATTTGATAATAGCCTTTAATTACTTTTGATTAAATGTTTAAAGCTAATCAGTGAGATGGGACTATCCCTTTAAGGTCAACATATTTAACTGAAATGTACTTAAACATATACAGTATTAGTTGACTACTGTTGCTGTGCAAATCTGCCAGAAATAGCAATGCATATGTAATATTGGAAAGTGTCTGTAGTGGTCAATTTTTAGAATTATACTTGACTATGAAATGTCTAATTATACTCGTGCCCTAATATGCCTGAGTAAGTTCACCTACACTTCATAGTATATACAGAAGACCCACATTTCAAAGCTTTAGTTTTGTTGTTCATACAAGCAGACATCAGTTAGCCATCAGGTGATGAAGTTAAGCTTAGTTGCTTCAACTCTAAAGCCACAAGTAAGAGCTGTTACTCACCTTTGGCCAATTTTCAATATTTCTTATTTTCCTAATTCACCAACTTTGACTTTTATCTTGTTAAATTATACCCCATTTCCACACTGATCTAATTGCAAAATCCTTTTGTTTTAGCTCTAATTATTTTAGCTAATTTGTTCAGTTTGGTGTTTAACTACCGAATCCGATTCTCCAAACACTGAATTTTGCCTCCAATTATCCTCTACTGACTGTAAATCTTCTAAATAAAATTCATCCTGACCTAAAGCATATCTGCTTTTCTAGTAAAAGTGCTTCAAATGAGAGAGATTTGCAATAAAGTTTAATTTCATGCTTTTTATTGCAAAATGTTTGGAACAATGAATGGTAATTACATATTTTACACTTCATTCACTGCAAACAGACCATTTGTTTTTCATAAGTCTAGCAAAAAAAATGCTTGCTGTCAGCTATACATTTCTAGTAGAAGTATTCTTGCAACTCCCTTGTGTGCATTTAAAGGCCATCTTCAAATTTCTCTTTGTGCAGTGATTGTCTCATAAAAATAAAGGCACCAATATTTCTTATATAAAAATCCAAATGTTTCAGACTTCGGTATAATAGACACATTTTATGCGCAATCTGTCCAAAATGAAAATTGTATATCATGTTCTGCCATTGAATTCCTCTTTATATGTATGAGCTAAAGACCAATCTCACCTGCTTTATAACAAGAGACATCATTTATGGTGTACAAAAAAAATGACAGCATGAAATCTTATGACTTGCATATTCTTTGGATTGCAAACATATGCATTGTGCAACTAAACAAAAGAGGGGTCAATCAAAAACATATCTGCATATAAAAAATTCAAATTCAACCTCAAAGCACTTAAACTATATTATAACCAGCCAAGAAGTTCACAGGACAAAAGTGGGATATCTCTTTTTAATCTATCGGTTTAGTTCATATTTCGTAAAAAAAGAAAATTTATAGGGGTTTTTCCCTTAAATGATTGCTTTAAGGCAAAGTAAAGAAAAAATATGCCCAAGGGTAAGACATTTTATCTCCTGCTCGTTTACAGAAGGTTTAATAGCTTACCACCCACCTCTCTCTGCTCTAACACACCTGACTTGGATGTTGACATCACATCCTGTTCTGTCTTATCAACAGTATAGGATATATGCTTGGATCGGGACTCTGACATTCCTTAAGTAGACCACTCTGCTCAGCGGCATTTTTTTTTTTCATTATGTGCGTTTGGTTTATTTTTTGGGTTTTTTCTTGGCATTCTGACTTTAAGCCACTTTTTTGACATTCGTTCATTGACTGCTGCATTTGTACTTTCTCTGCTCGCTCTGGTTCTGACCTTTTTTTGCCTCACCCTTCTATATTGTGTTTTGTCTGTCTTGTTTGTTCAGTTTCTTCACTTTTTCAGGATAGGGACTGCTGCCCAGTTGTCACCAATCACTTAGGATCGGGTCAGGAAGCAGGCAGCGACAGCCTTGTGGGATTTAGTGGTAGGGTGAACTGTCTGTCTGTACCTATCTGTGGATCCTCTTTGGGGGTCCCTAATAATAAGAGCTTGTTTATCTTTCTTACTTATAGATGCTCACCCTTTAGAGCTCTGTAGCCCTGTGTGCTGCTGTTAAAAATTTCCCCAATTTCCCAAATTTTCTCTAAAGCTAGTAGGAATTTACAAACTTTAAATATCAACCACTGCTATAGAACTTCCCACAGCCTAAATAGGAAGTGGGAGCCTGAAGCTGGTTGTGAAGAGCAGACTCTGTGAAACAGGCAGTTGAGAAAACCCCTTGGAGATGGTTTTTGAACTTTGGGAAAAGAGTAAAAATAAAAACAGAAAATTTTAGGCCAGTCTGTTTTTTAAAAAAGGTTGAACAATCATACCAGTTTAGGGTCATGATGAAAATATGTGATGGTATATTCTGTACTGAATTGACCAGTTCCTAAACTTATTGGAATTAAATGACACTTAGATTAATTTTGGTACCTAACACCTGGAGAAAGACTATTCCCAAATCAAAAGACTCAGAAGGAGTATCATTTTGGGAAAGTGTCTTACTTTTACTGTTTCAGCTTTTGCAAGATCCCTATAAAGTGATCCTTAGGCTTTACAAGGATATTTTTGATTTTAACAACAAAGACTGTAGAAACAGTTAAAGAGGACTTATGGCCATTCCTGACATGTCTGTTTTAGTAAATACTAGTATTT
>JAODAL010037095.1:0-40841 GCA_025379985.1 Phyllomedusa bahiana | reverse complement strand
TGCCAAAAAGGTTTTTCTCTATGCAACATAGATGTGAAGCAGTTCTAAAAAACTGTGGTTATACAACTAAATATTAGGTTACTGATTCACAGGAATACTAAATCCTAAAAAAGAGTACATATTTTGAGTTTGTAAAGACAAATACAGACCCTGCTATTTTTTGGAACAGCCCAATGTTCATTTTTTGTTATTTTCTGTAAAGTAGTTAACAGTTATGTACATTTCTCATCATGTTTTGATTTAGAAAACAATGTATGATGTTTACAATGCATGGGAATAAAACTATTATAAAGATTTTGGGTCTCATGTATGAAAACTGTTTAGGTCTAAAACTCACTTTGTTGCCATAACAACCAATCAGAGCTCCCTTTCATTTCATCCCAGTGCTCTGGAAAATTAAAGGGGAAACTCTTTGGTTGCTATGGGCAACAAAGAGAGGTTTAGACCTAAACAGTTTTCATACATGTGGTACTTTGTGCTTAGCTCATTTTGAACACATTGCTAATATTTTTAACACAACTGTATGATCAGCATTCTCATTTTGTTGTAGACCTGTCTCAGATGTTGACAACTGAATTCACCCCTTTAGAGTACAGGGGTGAAATCTACTGTAAATTCACAACACAGTCTGTAGCAACAGCACATCTGTAACGCATGTAGGTTCTGCTTTGGGATACCACAGATTTTTTTATAAGATCCTTAATTGAAAAACTCCCTAAAAAGCTAATATATATCGTAGAGAGCCATATGAGTTTTATTTCTTGGAAGGTTACATAGTACATGGCTGCTAAAAGACATATGTGCTTATGGTGCAAAGGTTGAACAATGTATTGCTACATTGTTGTCATGATGGTTAAAATGCACTAGCTCATTTTACAAATACGTTAAGCTCAAAATGCCGATACATTTGGTTCCAGGTTGATCCAACTCCCATGCCAAAATGCAAGGATTACTTCCTCAAACAAGGAATAGATTTCCGATATGATAATGATAGGATAATCCTGAAAAGTATGAGAAAAAGAAGTATACGAGGCAGGCGACAGGCACAGGTAATGTTCACTTTATATGTTGTAGTATGGCGACTGCTAATATCTTGTACTTCCGGGAAAGTGTCATTTGTTCTGACTTTTTTACATTTAGGAAATTGTTCCTTATGGCAAAGAAGGTGTTGTTGAACTGGTATTACGGCAGCCAACTCCTGGACAGCGCATCACATGGACAGGGCCTGGATTTGCACGTGTTCTAAAAGGGGCTGGATTAAGATTTACTGTAAATAACATCCCTTATTCCATGGAATTTATCATTGCTATTCGATATGAGCCAGAGGTAACGTAATTTTATTCTGCTTGACTGTGAAATCTTCAGATATGGAGGTTCCCAAACAGGAATCAATGTCAACTATTTGTTTAATCTTTTACTTATTTTTACATATTGATTAGTACTATATCTGTATTAATAGACATTGGAAGATTGGACAGCAAGTATCATAGTCAACTCACCACCTGGGGCAGTGAGTGAATATTGCAAATATAGGACATCCCGTTCTAATGGATATACTGTAACTCTACCTGCTACTTCCAGGTAAAATACAAAATGCAGATCTTGCAAGTCTTTCCGTGTGGGGGTTTTAAACATAATAGAAAGTTATCATTATAACTTCTTCACACAATATAGATCGGAATCGATATATCCGCAGACAGAAAATGTACAAAATGTAGCACGGGAATATAAAAATAAATCTAAACCCTAAAAAAAATGCAACAACCCTTTGTAAGCAAGGCTGGCTTATCCATTGGGTACACTTGACAGTTGCCCAGGGGCACAATGAGCATAAGGGGCCCCAGGCAGTCAGAAGTATGGTGATAATATTTCTTCTGTGTATGGTGGTATTATATCGCAACTGTGTAACCACAGAAACAAACCAGCAGCACTCTGCAGATGCCAAAGAGACAGATAAACACTGAATACATTATTTCAGAGCGCATTTCTGTTGCCTTTAACATATATGAAGATTTGAGGTTCTTAGCACACATCCATCCAAAGACAAAACGGCCTTAGTTCATATGTGACTTACTCTATACAATCTCACCTCTCTCAGTGCCTTTCTAGGTCTCTATACTTTTTAGGACATGGGAGCCTTAGTTTTTGTAACGGTCTGGAGGTGGATCTAGAGGACCACGCAGGCGAGGTGTTAAGCCCACACCGGGGGAGGGGAATTAAGTGGAGGATTACCGACCCCGCCGAAAAGCGGGATGGTCTTGCTGGCGGCCGGTGCCCCCAGGTCATACCATGGGGGGCTTGTGCGGGGGGGCCCGGGTAAGAGGTACTGGTGGCAGGCAGGTGTAGTGTGGGGGGGCGGGAGGTCGGGAAGGGGGGTCGGGTTTCGGTGGGGTAGAAAAGCGGAGGTAGGGCAGGGGGGAAAGGTTGTAGATGGGAGCCCGTAAGCAGAGACGGACCGGTTTATGACAAGACGGGAACATATAAGGGGCTTTCCCAATGGGAGATACAACAAGGTCGGGGGGCCCGGCACAAAGGGGCCGGACTAAATGGAGCATGCCGGATGACCCAAATTTCCCGGCGCACTGCCCCCTTTAAAATTCAAACTGCGGAGTGCGCAGCCCTAGGGCGGGCTATGCCCCGGGAGACAAAAGCCAGATGGGAGGAGCGGGCCCGGGTATGAACGTGGCAGGGGGGGACCGAGCGGACCCAAAAACCGCGGGGGGCGGGGGTCCACTGGAAGCGGGGCCCGGCGCGCCGGACCCCGGGACAGTGGCCCCAGGGGGGGTCGTGGACAGTACCCCCCCCTTTGGGGGCCCCCCCCCACCTTGGGGCCCCCCTTCTTTACTGGATGAAGAAATTTTGGATGGGTGCGGTTTAGGTATTGTCCTCCGGCTCCCAAGACCTCTCTTGGGGCCGAACCCCTCCAGCCCACCGGGAAAGAAATGTTTTCTCTAGTTTCTATGCCCAGGAATATCCTTGACCTCGAAGACATTAGGCGCTCACCCCACAGCGGAGGGGAACGCCTTTGGGAAAAAAAGTAAGGATGGGGTTTCAAAAAGGAAAATGAAATGATTTGGGATTTATTTTAGGAGGGGGCCGGAGTTTGTATGAGATGGGTTGATCGGCTGATGCCTAAAATGGCCCAAAAAACGGGGACCAGTTGTGAGAAGGCATTTTTAGGGGACATAACGAGACGAGAGCCACCTTGTCACCTGGGGAGAAGACTGGAGGGGGAATTCTTCCTCTTTTCCTTTTGAGTCTTCATGCGCTCAAAAGCGGGGGAGGGAATGGGGGTTTGAGACCATATGACCTTCATACTTGGACCAGTGCGTCCCCCGCCGGGGACTCGGAGGAGGTTGCCAAAGGGAGAGGAGGGGCGGGGATGCGGCCCCATTACAGATGTAGAAGGGGGAGGCCCCCCGCGGACTCGATTCAAGGAGTTGTAGGAAAACTCCGCCCACGGGAAATTGGACCAAATCGTCTTGACGTGCCGAGACGAAATGGCGAAGGTAACACCCCAAACTGGTTGACCCTCTCCACTGGCCATTGTCTGCGGATGGTGGGCCCCAAAGGGGAATCGAGTTCCCCCTGAATTTGGTTGCACAGGGCCCGAAAAACCTGGAGAAAAATTGGATTCCTGGCCCGAAACATTTGCTGAGGGAGTCCATAGATGAAACACATGGGGGAAGAATAGTTCAGCCGGGGGGGGCAAAAAAGCAGCCCTGCAATGGGACAAAATGCGCCATTTTGGAAAAAAAAGCGACCCCGTAATCACCCAAATAAGGGTTTGTTGCCGAGGGCGGGGGAGGTCATTTATGAAGCCTAAAAATGTTGGTCCGGGTTTGAGGGGGAAGGGGGGAAGTGGCTGAAGTGGGCCCTGGGTTGGGGGTTTGGCGTTTGTTGGGGGGCACGGGTACAGAAAAAACTAGCCCTTAACACCTTTTCCAGCTCGGCCCCAATAGAACCGGGATATCGGGCAGAAGGTTTGGGCGCGGGAGACCAGCACAATGAGAAAATGTCCCTTTTAAGTAGTCTGCGAAGAGCAGGAGGCCAATAGTCCCCTTTCCCGGAGGGGCCTTCCGGGGTCCCCCGGGGCTGCCGAGGGGTGAGATGTTCTGGAGAAATTATGTGTTCTGGGAAGATCTTCCCCCCCCCGTCGGAGGCACGGGAGAGGGCGTCAGCTCTCACTTTTCTCGGCTGGCCCGAAATAGTTGAAAAGCAAAAGGGAGAAGAAAAGCGCCCCCCTAGCCTGGGTGGGTTAAGTCCTGAGCCGTCTGCAGATATTGGAGGTTCTTGTGGGTCCCGAGTGTTTGGAGGGAAAACGGGCGCCCCCCCAGAGTTTTAAGCCATCCCCCGGGCCAATTTTTTGGCTGTAGCTCCGTCGCCAATGTGTAGTTCTCTCGGCGAGAGAAGTCTTGGAGAAGAAGCCCCAGTTAAGTTTACCCCTGGACCCCTTTTTGTGAAAAAACTGCTCCCGGGTCCTACAGTGGGCTCCCCCTCCAGTGTGAAGGGTTTCGTGGAAACGGACGTGCAAGGATAGAGGCCGTGGAGAAGGCGGCTTGAGCTTCGAAAAACACCCCCCCGGCCTCGACCGGCCCGCTGCGTGGGTTGGCTTGTTTTGGTGGGGCTACTTCGGGGCCACCCAGCGTGGAGAAGTGGGGGAAAGAACTGGCGTAGTAGTTTCGAAGCCCCAAGAATCGCGGATTGCCGCAGGCCGACGGGGGGGTGGCCATGCAAACAGCGTAGTTTTTGCTGGATCCCCTCGTAGGCCCTTTGGGCAGAGATGCGTACCCCCGAAACGGGAGGCTAGTCTGATGGAAGGGGCCCCCTTCCCCAGCTTGGCGTACAGGTGGTTTCCCCGGGACGTTCTAGTACTTAGGAAAATGGTGGGGTGGGTTCGAGGTCAGGGGGAGAAACCAGGATGTTCAGGTAGTCCCACGCAGGTGAGGAGGAGGTCCTGAAAAAAGTCATTCCTAGCTCCTGAAAAATGGGGAGCGTTTTTGCCAGTCCAAAGGGTTTACCGGTTTCAAAAAATGCCCTCCCTGGTGTTGAAGGGGTCTTATTGTAACCCTTGCGGTTTTGGACCAAATTGTAGGCCCCCCCTCAGGTTTTTTAATTTTGGAGAAAATTTTTGGGCGCCCCTGCAGCGATCAAAAAGTTGGATCGCGGTAATGGGTAACGGTTCTTTACCCCTGATCTTGTTCAAAGCCCCGGTAATCTATACGGGCCCCAGGGTACCGTCCTTTTTCTTGAAAAAAAACCCCGGGCCCCGCGGGGACGAGGGCTTTCGGGGTGAACCCCTTCCCGGGGATTTCCCGGTGTATCGGAAATGGGTTGGGTCTCGGAACGACGTGGGGAATCGGCCCCCTGAGGACTGGCACTGGCGGGAAGGGCGGGGTTGGGGCAATCGGGTTTTTTTTGGGCGTGCAGGGGGAAAATTTTAGTTGTCTTCAAAAAAATCGGGATACTCCAATATTTGGGCGGCCCTGCCCGGGCAAGGCTCCTGAAGGGGGAGCGGAGAAACAGGGGATTTTAAGAAACGGGCGGGGGTGCCACCCAAAACAAAAGCCCCCCCGACAGTTGGGACCCCAAAGAATCACCCCTCAGTAGACCCGTCCAGGATAGGGAGTGGAGCCGCAGCCATGGGGGTCCGGGGGAAGGATCGTGACGAGAGCGGGAAGGAACACGTGGAAGGAGATTTTTTTATTGACGCCCCCACATGAAGGGGGGCAGTGGCTTGGTGGACAAAAGGTGGTGTCGTGAGCAGTCCCCTTGATGGAAGAGGGTGACAAGGGGGGGTTTTCCCCCGGGCGAACACTAGAAACCGATACTGTTCACTAGGGGTGGTGTTGAAAAGGGTTCCCGACGGAGCCCGAGTCCAGAAAAGCCCCGGAAAATTTAGAAGTTGTACCAGTCTCTGAAAAAGGACTTTCACAGGCATCAACAGGGTTGGGGGAGGGGGGAGGTTGACCTGGAAAGCCTTTTCCCACGTCCGGTGCGGGATTTCCGCGGTTGGGACCTTGGGGCAGTTCCTCCAAAAAATGCTTGAGTCCACAGTAAAGGCACAAGTTCCTTTGCTGACGTGGGAAACCAAACTCTTTTCTCAGGAGGGGGCTCGTCTCTGCTGGGCCTTGGGGGGGGGGGGGGGGGGAGGGGGGAGGAGGGGGGTCAGGAAAAACCCGGGGCCGGCGAGGAAACGGCGGGTTGGGCTGATGGCGTCTTGCTGAAGTTCTTCCCCCCGTTAAGGAAGCGTACGTCATGGGGGGTTGTAAAGGGAAACAAGTCGTTGGGGAAAAAAAGGGAGGTTCTGCGGCCAAGACGTCCCAACTCGGGGTTTTGGGTCCTTTTTGAAGGTAGCGCAAGAGCAGCCTCGTTCCCTGAAGTTCGAGGCCAGAGTACGGAATTGTACCCGTGTCTCCACGACAGTTCCCCTGGCGTAGGTTTAGGGGGCTGTCTCAGGGGGGATGAAAGGGTTTGGGTTCCTCGAAACGTTGCAGAACTTACTGAGGAAAAACTGTAGATCCGCCGTCACTGGATGTTCTGTCCCTGGGGGCATAGCCATGCCAGGGCTTCCCGGAGGGGAGGGGGACCACGAACGACCTTCACATGTTCGCAGGAAATTTGATCGGTCTTTTTAAGCTCACGTGCATGGGCATTGGGTGGGAAAACCTTGCAGGTTTTGGGCCCCGTTACTTAGGGGGAGCGAAACCCAAAGCTTGGGGCCCCTAGCCCCGGGGGGGAAACCCCAATGAGGCGGAAAAAAAGACAGGAGCGGCGGCGGTTGCTGCGCTGGAGGGTGTCTGCTGCCCATGGGGAAAGTTGCTAAAGTTCGCGCTTGTGCGCGATCTGTTGCGTTTGCTTGACCAGCGGGGGTGATGTTGGCAACACTTCCAGGGGCACCTTGGCGGGACCCAGGGGGGGGGGGGGGGATCCTACTGTAAGGTTGGAGGTGGTCCACAGGACCACCGCAGGCGTTTGGTGTAAGCCACACAGGGAGTGGAATCTAAATGGGCCCCTTTATTCCCCAGGCCCCCGAAAAGCGGGATGTCTACCCGGGGCGGGTGCAACCAGGTCACTACTATGGGGGTTGCCTGTGGTGGGCGGCCAAGGGTAACGAGGTACTGGTCGGAGGCAGGCTCGTAGTGTGGACGGGCAGGGGGGTCGGACAGGCGGCTGGTTCGGTGCGGTAGAAAAGTAGGAGGTCAGGGCAGGCGGAAAATTTCTAGCGGGAGGAACATGACACAAGGGTCGGTAAGGTATGACAAGACGGAACACTAAAAGGGGAGCTTTCACCAACGGTAGAAAAAAAAGTTTGGCGGGGGGGCCCGGAAAAGGGGGGCCCGGATTTAAAATGGAGCAATGCCCGGCAATGAGCAATTCCCGGTGCACTGCCCTTAAATTAAAACTCCCGGCGGTGCGCCCCCCCTAGGGGGGGCTAGCGCCGGGGGGAGGAGAGAGGAGCAGGGGCGGGCCCGGGAAAAGTAAACGCTGGCAGGGGGGGACAGGGTGCGGCCCCGAACCGAGTGCGGGATGGGGCCCCGTTGGGCAGGACACGAAGGCCCCTGCGACCCGGGACGTTGGTGCAGGGGGTCCGTGACATTTTTAAATCTATTTCCGTTTTATCAGTATGTTTTCCCCATTGGTTGCCAGAGGAAAACCGGGTTATGACTGGGTTTATGGGGTGGTTTTAAGGGGATGGGCCCGTGTGGTGTGATATGTGGTGTTTGGGAAGAGGTTTGGGCTTTCGGTGTGGTTTAAATGGGTGTTGTAAGGGAAAGGGTGGTTGGGGTATGTCATGTGCTTGGGTAGGCCCCAATGCGCTGTTTTGCCAGGAGATCCATAATGCTTTTTAGATTTCTTTGTATGCAATAGGGGCCTTAGACAATTTTGATAAATAAGACCTATATGTATGGCAGAAAAGAAGGCTTATTAATTTATTTGCTCTTTTTCCCACTGCCTCTTACATGCCTTGTTTTTCCCTTTCTTACAGACAAAGGGGCACATCTGTTTTAAACCCGTTATTACGAGTTTCTTTTGTGTGGGTAAAAGTAGTTCTGCAAACAGTCTATGGACATTAACACTAGGACAGTGTCTATTTGACAAATAGAGGTGACTTATGTCATATGCATTATGTAATATTTGTCTTTAACACCCTTATTTTTTCTATAGGTTAGCTTTGACAAACTCATCTGTTTGCCTGGAACCTGACACAGAATACCAAATAGATGTCTATTTTTCTCAAACATCACATACAAATACTAATAGCAAAGTGTATATTCTAGTTGATTCGGTAAGTAATATAACACAATGGATGTGTACAATATGTAAGAAATAAATAAAATACACAGTAGATGTACTAGGATAGGAGTTCACCCGAATTACTGTCCCTAATACCTGGCACACCCCTTCTGTAATTGGAATATAAGTAGTCATCAAAGAGTTATGTTACTATATTAGAGCACAAGGCCATTGGTTATGTAACGCCAATGTAACTATTATATTTTATTATTTATTATTTATATAAGAATTGCCTTATTTACCATAGATTAATATTAGAAAGTGTTATGTTTTTATATAAGGTATTTAACACATTCCTGAAGCAGCAATTTTTGGTGACTTTTTTTCTGAAAGCCAGAACTTTTTTTATTTCATTTTTTTTTAATTTTTATAACAAATAAAATTTGGAAAAAAAAAAAGGTGTTTTGAAAGTTTTATATTTTTATATTCTTTACATTTTTGTTACTTTTTACTTAAATTTTTGGCCGGGAGCCACCATGTATGAAGCAGGCTCAGTTCCTAGACCAGCTTGATACTCCCATCTGACTATGAATTTGTAAAAAGGGCTTTTTGATGAAAAGTGTTCGTCTAAAATTTTTTTGTTGCCCCCCGCAACCCAAACAGGCTCCCCCCTTTTTCGAGCCTTGTGAAATGAAGGGGAAAATCTGATTGGTTGCTATTTTGGGAAAAAGGGGAATTTTAAACCCAGACTTTTTCATATATATGTCCCAAAATGTCAAGATTGGTCTACAGTCCTGCAACAGTTTACACATAGAACTGAGCAATAACTAGCTGATCATCACTCTGATCATCATTGTTAGATGGTCTTGATAAGCATACATTAGACACATTAGACACTGTGAAAAAGCATTTTGGTTTTATTTATTTATTTTTAATCACTGTTATGTATTATTTATTTACATCTGGTTCTTGAAACCTTGTATAAATATATTAATATTGGAATGGATTTTAAATAACCATCCTAAAGATAACCCCTGTATATATACACTATTAGAACAGAGACACATCACTATTTGCTAAAGCTACAGCTCACATCCTTTTTGCACTGCCCAGGAAGAGATGTTGGAGAAGGAGTTTCCTATAGTGTGAACAAAGTATAAAAAAAGGACCCTACTATGTTAAATGAGCTGAGAAGGGCCATTTTACAAATCATGAACAGTTGGGAGTGTCACTTTAAATATTTTCTTTTTTATGTAATATTCCACTAGATTAATACATTAATATAAAATTTACACAATAATGCACAATTTTTTATATTTACCTATAATTTCATTCAATTTGCTATGATTACACACACAAACGGCCATGACTTTAAACTACTGACAGGTGAAGTGAATAATGTTAATTATCTGGAAACATCAGTCAAGGGATAGGAAATATTAGGCAATAAATAACCAGTCAGTTCTTGAAGCTGACGTATTGGAAACAGGAAAAATGGGCAAACATAAGGGGCCACATGTATGAAAACTGTATAGGTCTAAAACTCACTTTTTTTCCCGTAGCAACCAATCAGAGCACCCCTCTCATTTTTCCTGAGCACTATTTGGAATGACAGGGGCACTCTGATTGGTTGCTATGGGCAGCAAAGTGAATTTTAGACCTAGACAGTTTTCATACATGTGGCCCAAGGTTCTGACAGATACTGACATGGACCAAATTGTGATGAAAAGGCTACTGAATCGAAGCACCTTTCAAAATAGCAGGTCTATTGAAGTTTTCCTGACATGTAGTGGTTAGTAGTAAGTCCAAGGAAGGATTACCAGTGAACTAGTGATTGGACTAGACGCCTTATTGGTAGAAGTGGGGAGCAGAGGCTAGCCAGTTTGCTGCAATACCAAACTACAACCATAGTTTCAGATTTTAGAAACTATGGTTGTAGACTGAGTTCAAGAAAATCTGGGAGTATTTGAAAAAATAAACTACAAGAGTGGAATTACACAGGAGTGAGTTCCCAATGAACATGAATAAAAATGGCCATGCTAAAATCAATGAAGTAAGTAAGTATACTAGAAAAGAAAATACTACAGTCAAAGAAAAGAAGTCTGCTTTAATGGGTATAAAGTAATTGGAATTGTAGCTGACAGCTGTATAAAATTAGATGAAAGCAGACAAAACATGTTATAGTATGCTGCTAAAGCGTCAAAAGAGGAAAACATAGATACATCTGTTATAAAGGGGAATAATCTTGTAAGTCAGAGAATATTGGTGGCAGAAATGAAAAATATAATAGAAAAAAAAATTATGTTGATGGGAAATGTGCAATTGAAAAGTTACTTTTCTGCACTAGTTTCATAAGGTAGCCATACAAATCTTAGGATCTCATTTATGACAGCTGTCTAAGTGTAAGACTGTCTTTGTTGCCCATAGCAACCAATCAGAGCTCCTCTTTCATGTATTTTGCTGCTTTGGAAAAATTAAAGATGAGCTCTGATTCGTTGCCATGGTCAACAAGGACAATCTTACTACCAGACAGTTTGCATAAATGAGGCCCGTAATATTTTTGGCCATGGTATTACCTCTAGTTGTAAGGTTTCTTTCTGCTCAACTGATTTTGGAGGCAGATAATTTAGGTGATCTTGATTGATTAATAATCTCCAAAAAATTGGGAATCTCGCAAGAGAACAAAGAGTGACTTTTGATCACTATATTTACTATTTTGCCATAGGCAAACTTAAACTCTATCAGTTCTCTCTCTGTTAAACACTAAAATGTAACTTTTATTATATCTAACTCTTAACCTCTATACACACTATTTAAAAACCTGATCTCTAACCTCATCATTTAACCCTTTTTGCTTCTGAAAGAGGGAATAACTCCCTTTCTATCATCAAGTCTGGTGGAACCCCACCTATAACAGGGGAGCCTTATATCTATAGCAAAGTGCTAGCTTCAGTAAGGGATCCCAAGCCTACTACTTGGGCAGTCGTCCCTAATCTCATAGACACAGAACAAATAAGGCCCCCTTGTGACACCGTCTGCAGCAGGTGACACTTGTAGACAGAGGTGAGAGATCACAATTTAAAACGTCATATCTGACCTCGCCGACATGTTTCGCCAGCTAACCTGGCTTTATCAAGGCTTAGAGGTCCGATCACATGTGGTCTAAGCTCCCTTCCTTTTATATCATGTTAGGTAAACACCCCGTTCAGGTGCTCACCAATTAGCCATTAGAGAATCCACATAAAGCCCACTCCCCCTTCCGCGCGCACACTCATAACATGTCCTGCTAAAGCTGCCACCATGCTCTCTTGATTGATTAAGGCTCAATGAGCCAATAGGTCCACATTAAATCCACACTAGAGTTCTTAAATTACTCCAAATTGTAGTTGCTGCACTCCTAAAAAGTTTGATTAAATATTTTCTATCAGGTAATATTCCTGATTTTAAAAAAAAAAGACAAATATAGTCCCATGCAGCAGAAAGGTAGACGAGAAGAAATCAGTAACTACAAGCCAGTTAGTTTCACAACTATACTAGTAAATCTAGAAAACCTACTAAAATACCGTAAAACTTTAGGTTCTGCCATTCACATTGTTATGACATTTACCCCCCATCTTAACATTGTTGCAGCTAAGTATACCCCTTCATGTAAATGGTACTTTCTGATGTCAGTGGTCTCTTACGCCATGTCTATATGGCACTGTTTTTTCGTCTGATTTTTAAGCGGATTCAGTATTTAGAATCTGTAAAAATCAGACTGTAACCAGTGTCCCATAGACCTCAGTAGAAAATCAGAGCTGTAGTCTACACAGCACTGATTTTCTATTTCCAGATTTCTAAACCACAGGACTCTACTGGAATATAGAACATGTTCTACCTTCCATCGGATTGTTTTCTATGTAATGGGCTGGCCGAAATCCAAAAACCAACCACAGATTTTGGTGCAAACGAAATATCAAATACCACAGTACAGCAATGTTAAAATAGCATCCTATTTATTTTAACCTTTTAACATTGACATGTAGACATAGCATTACAGCATTATAACAAGTCCTGCCATCATTGTTTAGGAATGGAACATAACAAAAGTTTAAAGCCTCCAAATACCCTAGATCTCAATATGATCAAACATCTGTTCGTAGTGCTAGAAAAAAAGTCCACAGAGGCTTTATTTTACAACTTATAAAATGTAAGGGATATGCTACTAACATCTTGATGCTTCATACCACAGCACACCCTTAGAGGTTTTATAAAGTCTATTGGTAGAGTCTTCTGGTAGCACAATACTTGGTAGGGGGTTTTAATTTTATGGCTGATCTGTGTGTTAACATTATGGAAGAATTATACAGTATAATAAGATTAGTCAATATTTGTATTATACCAAAAGGAATCATGACAAGGAATCCACTCACTTCTTTGAAACAAAAAAGTTATTTGTGCATGGTGCCCTTCACAAGTTCTATCTTGCTTGCATTCCACTAGTCTCTTTGTATGTGATGTCAGTACAAAGATATTAAAGGTTGGATGGAATCTGTGCATGTAAGTCTCAGATATGTATATCTTGAGCTCAGTGTCCTTACACATACAAACCCACACAATCAATATATAACATATTTTTTTATTTCTTTGTTATCCTTCACAGCTTGGACTGATTCCCCAGATTGCTTCTATAGGCAATCTATGCACTGAATCAGAATTAGAAGAGTATGATTATTATAACTGCATTGAAATCGCTTCAGATATTGGAACACAAATTCTTCCAGAGGTGTGTGAGAGACTTATTTTCAGTATGTCTGCTCGCATACACAATGGAGCCCTAAGTAAGTGTCTGCTCTCAATAAGTATGCATATGTCTAGAAGTATTGTGACAAGACTTTTTTTTATATATTTTAATGTTTTACAGTGTAAAACCATGGTTCTTAGTGTTGCAGGTAAAAAGTGTGTTTCTCGAGGATATCCAGGGTTTGCATTCACTTTGTGTAGTATTCCATCTTCTGTACCTGAGAGGCAAGGAACCTTTCAACATTCCTCAAAAAAGTGCATTCCAACCTGATATTGACCTCAAAGGCAGACATTCTCAAGAATGTTATCTTGGGCACTATTCACTAAATTAAATACTAGGCATTACTTTAGGTAGTAGAAGTTTCAGTGAAATAGGTATAAGTTTGTATCACAATGAGTTCCAGTCATTTGCTTGCCTTATACCGTACCACAGAGTTGTTAAGACAAAAAAAATGCCTAGATGCACAGTACCAAACTGTCTATATTTTGCTATAAACAAACCTGAAGTAAGGTAATGGACATTTATTTAATCTCTGAGCACTGATCATGAATATATGAGGCACATCAGCTATGTGTATTATGTACACTTATTCATATCCAGCAGACACAGCTGTATATACACATCCATAGATAAACAGCCTTCCAATTAATGTTTAATCTGTCAAGGAAATGGTACATCCTTCAAAAACCCAGTTAACCAATGTTAATGAGATATTATATTTATAGATGCAATGGATAACTTTGGTTTCAACATATATAATGTAATGTGGTTATTTAAAATACTATTCAAAAAATTCACTCTAAAATACTAATGCCTGCTATAAATAGCACCTCACATTAATACTTCTTTTTAGCCCCAATTTAACAAGCCAACATGTCTCTTTTAAAACTTCCAATCACATTAGGCCCTTAATTTTAGTTATTAGGATTCCAGTTGTAATCTTCATTTTTGTTCATGAGATACATGGTTCGCTATTGTGTCACTTACAGTATTTTGTAGATAAATTGTGCAGTATAAATTGCATAGTGATCTGAAAAGAATATTAGAGTTTGCAGAGAAAAAGATGGCGGATCTGGTACACGTGCAAGTGTATAGAGAACGCCGATAGTGCAGGCGATACTGTTAAAAATATCTATTTTATTTTTTAAGACTTGTAAAACCCGAAACGCGTTAGATTTTTATCTGTTATTTTTTAATACTGTGAAGGATAACACCTTTGCATGTCTTTTAAAAAATAAAATAGATATTTTTTACCAGGGCTGTGGAGTCGGCAAGCCAAAGCCCCGCATGTTTAAGTGATAACTTTACTGTAGTAAAATGGTTACATCTGGCTTTTTATCACTTTATGATACAATAATCAAGCTATTTAGGTAGAATAGACACTGACAAGCAAAAGGGTAACAATGTTTTGATTTTTTGAATGTGTAAAAGAGACTTGGGATCAGATTTTGGTCAGGATATGATTGAATCTGATCCAGAGCCCAGAAGTATTCAGGCAGTGCTGAAAACCAAAGGCAGGTTTCCCAAATACTAACAAAATAATAAAAATTAACATTTTGATTTTTAAATGCAAAACAGTAACTATGCATTTACATGACAAGATTCTGCAGAACTAAGCAGATGCTAAATACTTGCAAGTCACATTTATGTATAAGATAGGTAAGATGACTGTATATAAAATTTGCACTGCATCAAACTAACCGGACCAACTTATTATATATTTTGGGAGTCGGAGTCTGTCCATTTTATGACGACTCCGACTCCTGCAAAATAGGCTCCGACTCCACGACTCCGACGCCCTGTTTTTAACAGTATCGTCTGCACTATTGGCGTTCTCTTTACACTTGCACGTGCGCTGGATCCGCCATCTTTTTCTCTGTACCGAGCTTAGCGAGAGATCTTCCCGCTGAAGAAATCAGGATCCAAGGCTGCCGTGTTAAGGGCCACAGACTAAATAGCCCTGTATGCGCTTATGAGTGTTGTGCCTCTAGAGTAGTTGCACAACACCAAAAGGTGAGCAGAAATCATTACTTACTCGACTTTCTATACCTTTTTTAACTTACTACACTATTATGCGCCCCCCTTGCTTTTTTTCTTCTTTTTTTTTTCTTTTTTTTCTGAAAAGAATATTATATATTTGTGCTGTGGACTTTGTGAAAGTATTAAAGGGTTTTTCCAGTTTAGCTAGCCCATTTTCATATAGCTTAATATAATATTTTTTGTTCATACAAAGTGATCCTCTGTTATGGATCCTCATCTTTTTTTGTAGAGTGGAAAACAATTAAAAAAAGTGTCAGTCACTCTGGAGGACCTGTCCTGTCCAGTATTCCACAGAAGACCTATTGACTTGCATGGGCACTGCATCATGCCAGATTTATCCAGTGGTTTTATATTTGCCTTATTATATTTCTGTTTTTAAACTGTAGAGCACAACACTTTGTATCTGTCTGTTACAGAATGCACTTGTAATAAAGAAGGATCTCTAAGTTCTGCCTGCAGTAAGATTGGCGGGCGATGTCAATGCAAACTTAATGTCGTTGGGAGCTGCTGTGACAGGTGTGCTGTGGGCAGTTACGGTTTTGGCCCAAGTGGTTGCCAAGGTATGTAAAGCAAACTGGATAATTGAATATGCCTGTGAGATGGAAGACTATGGAGAGTAGTTTGTGTAACAAAAGAAACTCCTGGGTATTAGTTTGTAATACTGTAGAGATGGGGACTATGGAGAGCAGTCTTTGTAACATAGAAGGTCATAGGTAACAATTTGTGGGAGAGATGGGGGCGTGGAGAGCAGTCTGTGTAACTTAGAAGCTGGAGGGAAGCAATTTCTAATAGAGACGGAAACTATGGAGAGAAGTCTGTGTACCAGAGAAGGCCTAGGTAACAATTTGTGGAATAGGTGGGGTAATGGAGAGCAGTCTGTGTAACTAAGACGATTGTGGGAAGCAATTTGTAATGGAGATGAGGATTATGGACATCAGTCTGTGTACCAGAGAAGGTCATAGATAACAGTTTGTGGGAGAGATGGGGGCATGGAGAGCAGTCTGTGTAACTAATAAGTTGGTGGGAAGCAATTTCTAATAGAGATGGAAACTATGGAGAGAAGTCTGTGTACCAGAGAGGTCATAGATAACAATATGAAGGAGAGATGGGGGCATGAGAAGCAGTCTGTGTATTACAGACTGGAATCTGGAACATCTGTGTTACAAATTGAAGCATGGAGAGTTTCACAATTCATAGCCTAAGGGTATGTTCACACGGTGTATTGCGGCACGTACTGTACACACCGCAATACTCCGGGTGTTTTAGAAGTACACACTGGCCAGCAAGTACTTCTAAAGAGTGGGGGAAGGGAGGGTCAGCCCCTTTCGCATCTATCATCCCCAGGGAACAACTTCGATCAGAGAATTCGTCACCAGTGATTAATTATATTAAACTGTACTGAAACGACATGTAGGGATGGTACATAGTATAATATGGTCAGTGTTTTGTGATAATATAGATATTGGTAAAGTGGCTCTTTTTCAGTTACAGTATAGTTATATTATTGCATCTCTATATGATGGTAATGGTACCATTCTTGGTGTAGTAGTTTTGTTTGGGCCTCAGATAACAGGTTCATTGATAATATTAATCCTTGTATAGTGTTGTAGTGATTGCTGTTCAATAACACTATGTAAGTAATAGTTAATCTCTGAATAGGGTTAATATTTTGCCTAGGTGCAGCAGTATTATTTAATATATATATGTACTTTTTCTGTTGGGTGAATTTGCCTTTAGGCTTGTGCCACTAATCTTTTAAGACACCAACAACCAGAGAGTACATTTAACAAAACAAAATGTCTTTACTTTTATTTATTTTTATTGTATAGAATGTGGCTGTGATAGCAAAGGGTCAATCAGCACATTATGTGATCAGGTGACTGGACAGTGTGCTTGTCGCAGAGACGTACAAGGACGGCGTTGTGACAGCTGCTTGCCTGGATACTATGGATTTCCAAACTGCCAACCCTGTCAATGCAATGGAAATTCTGAAACATGTGACCCAGTTACTGGTGCCTGTAAGAATTGCAAAGTATTTACACATGGGCCCAACTGTGAAAGGTATGGAAACATGACTTTTGTGTAAAATTTTCAGATATTATGACAGTCTGTTAATGTGTTCTTTCCTGATTATTAAATTCCTTGTATTAATTTTAAAGGAATTCTACTGTCTCTGTGTAAACTTTATATTTAACTAATTTATTTTGTCACCATTGTAAGGGCATGTTCACACGGCATATTTGCGGTCCGTATTGGGTGTAATTACGCTGCAATACGGATTGCAAAAACGGTAATTCAAAGCTCTTATTGAGAGCTATGATTACCTGCTATTTTCCCCACCACATATTATGCGCTGGTAGAAAGAAGTAACACGTCACTTCTTCCCTGCGCTCACACGCTGGGGAAAATGAAACTCAATGGGAGCAGGCGTAGGGCGTTTTAGAAGTACACGCCTCAATACGCAGTGTGAACATAACCTTAAATAGCATTTGTTTACATTCACATATTAAAAACAAATCCACTCAGGCCTGGTTCACATCTGCATCAGAGGATCTGTTTGAAACCTCAGTCGCAGAGGTGTGACCGGACCCTTGTAACGAGAGACACGACCGGCGCCCGACAAACCTCATTGACTACAATGGGGTTTATCAGGTTTCTTTTGCAGTGTCCGTCATTTTAACAGAAAAAATAGGGCAGCATGATGTGCTATTTTTCCATAATTTTTGCCACAGTCTGTGACGGTCTTTTAGAACAGAACCTCTGACATAGATGTGGACTAGGCCTTAGTTGTGAGATCTGCTGAAAACAAGTAGACTAAAGACATTGATCACTATAACTACATCCTGTGGTCTGATGAGAATAAGAAAAACTTATTTGATATAGTTGGTTTCCAGCATGTGTGGTGGTAACCAGATGAGAAGTACTAAGACAAGTGTGTTTGCCTACGGTCAAGCTTGGTGGTGGGAGTGTCATGGTTTGGGGCTGCACTGGTGCTGCTGTTTGTGAGGAGCTACAGTTCATTGAAGGAACCATGGATGCCAACATTTACTGTGACATACTGAAGCAGAGCATTATCCCTGAAACTCCTGGAAACTGGGCCGCAGGGCAGTATTCCAACATGAAAATGGCCCCACATGCAACTTCAAGACAACCACTGCCTTGCTAAAAAAAATGAGAGTAAAGGTACTGGACTGGCCAAGCATCCAGACGCTATTGAGCATCTGTGGGGCATCTTCAAACGGAAGGTGGGTGAATGCAAAGTCTCTAACTTCCACCGACTCCGTGAATTCATCATGGTGGGGTGGAAGAGGATTCCAGTGGCAACCAGTGAAGCTCTAGTGAACGCCAGGCTAAAGAGAGTTAAAGCAGTGCTGGAAAATAACTGTGGCCACACAAAGTATTGACTCTTTGGGCACAATTTTTCTATTTTCACTTACGGGTGTACTAACTCTTGTTGTCAGTGGTTTAGACATTAATGTCTCTGAGTAATTTTGTAAGCACACCAAATTTACACTGTTATACAAGCTGTACGCGGACTACTTTACATTGTATTAAAGTGTCATATCTTCAGCATTGTCCCATGAAAAGATATAATAAAATATTTACAAGAATATGTATGTATATTTTACATTGCAAATTATTATTATTTAACCCTATATCTATTACATCTTTTAGGTGCCTTGATAATTATTATGGCAATCCAATATTGGGACAACCATGCCGCCCATGCATGTGTCCAGGTTCTCCTACAAGCAATCAATATTTTGCAAATTCTTGTCAACAAGACAAGACGACTATGGAGGTGATTTGCAATTGTCTTAAAGGTTATTCAGGTAACAAAACATAATCTGAAAGATGTTTCAAAAAACAAAATTAGAGAGGGGCTTGCCCTTTGATGATTGGGTTTGCAGGGATATGGATGAAGGTGACACTAGAGGCCACATGTATGAAAACTGTCTAGAGCTAAAAATCACTTTGTTGCCCATAGCAACCAATCAGAGCGCCCCTTTCTTTTCATATAGTGCTTTGGAAAAATGTGAAGATTGCTATGGGCAACAAAGTGAGTTTTAGACCTAGACAGTTTTCATACATGTGGCCCTAGAAATGGACACAGTCTGGATAGAGGGTTGGAACTAAACCTAACTACCCATACCTCAATCTCTCACTAGATCTTACCATAACTTTGACTCTAAAATGAGGCACCACTGACCCTTTTCTGTCCCTAAAAATATCTCTTAGATGTACATAGATTACAACTAACCCACAAACAAGTTGACTTTAAGAAGCAGAAACAACAAAAGGCTGAACACTGCAAATAAATACTGACAAAACCAAAAAGAATACAAGAACTCTAGGAATAACCAAGCTGACTAGGAAAACTTCAAGGCAAAACTAGAGAAACAATATATGCTAATACTCAAGACTCTGGATATCTGAATATAGAATATGTAGTAGTTTACTAGACACACTCTCATAGGACAGAATAATATCACTAGAACTTCACCAAACCGGACTGGATTGGGCTAGATAGATAAATATACTGAATATCTAGAATCAGGACAAAGACATAACCATAAGATACAAACAAACAGAGCTATCTTCCATCCTGGCTGCCAAACCTGGAAACTTATATAGAGAGGCTAACAATCCACCATTCCCCTTTAAACGAACTAAGGTTGTACAGCATGGTCAGATGATTTGCTCAGAACATGAGCGTTGCTGTGTAACTGTGTCAAACAAAGTAAGAACAGAAGAAGAGAACAGACAAAATGACAGGAAATCACTACTTAAGGAAATCCCTACTTAAGATCTGCTGCAATACCAGACACAGCCTATGGACATGGGTGGCAGTCTCTTCATACAAAAAAGTTCAGGAAATCATTATACTTCTTGTTTTGTAGAGACCTATTTTCAGCAGTCTCCTCATTATCATCACATGCAGACTTATCATGAAAAGTAAGACTTCTATTATAAGATGCCGGATATGACAGGATGGCACCACTGGCAATATTTGATGGGACAGCTCACCTCCTTCCCCTCTTTGCACAATAAAATCTTCATGGGTCAGAGAGCATGCCTAGAACGCTGTCCCGTAGCAGTCAGTATAATGTTGTACCGTGTTAGCCATAGAAAGTAGTAGAAGAGTGAAGAAATCAAGCGATACCTTTTCGAGGCTAATTGAGTATATTTTATGGTAAGCTTTCGAGAGTACTACCTCCCTTCTTCAAAGATGATGTTATCAGCAGTGTTCGGGAAAATACTTTGGGAAAGTATTTTAAATTTCAAAATACTTATGACTGAAGTATTTTAAATACAAATACTAAATACTTTCATCCCAAAGTATTTTAAATACAAATACTAGATACTATTTCAAAAGTATTTTCCAAATACTAAAATACTTGAAAAATGTAAATAAAAAATATAATAAAAACAAAAAATGGAACAATTGAACATAGGCTAAATGGAAAAAATAACTTTAAGTACATTTCCAAAACTCGAAAAGTTATTATACATTATTTAAGTTATGTGCTTGTTTACATTCAAAAGAACAAGGATTTCAAATGTTTTGTCCGACAGGCGGTTTCTTCTCGGTGAGAGAATTATTCCCGCTCGAGAAAATAAGTGTTCGATTGGAGCTGATGTTTAGTTGGATGACTGCATATTTGACGCGAGGGAATGTGTTCAGAACCTGAATTTGACTGCTTGTTTTCTCCTCTAAATATCTGAGGCACTCGAGCTTCGCGATTGGCCCAGGTCCTTGTGGTCCACTGTCAGAGGACTTTCTATCGTCCAGATCACTGAAGTTAAAGAACGGTGATGAATTGATGTTTGTGCGTTGTTTTTTCTTCGGATTTCCATAATTGTCCCATTCCTCACGTTGTTTTTTTCCTTTTTCTTTGTTTCTTTCGGCCTCCAATCGTTGCACATCTGCAATAAAGCAGTCCCTCGCCCAGTCCCGGTGTTCTTCTGGAATCCATTTCAATTTGAAGGATGGGTGAGATATGGCCGAAACGACGAACGGACGACTGTCATCGTTGAACATAAGAAATTGCAAGAAGCGCGTGTTTAAATTCGAAAGTAGTGCTTCAACTAGAAATTCGCTTCGAGTTTGTTTTGTTTTTTGTGTGAGCAATTTCTTCCGAATTTGCAAGATGGTTGGCATGAGCATCTCCAGGAACGACTCCTTTTCTGATTGTAATAGGTCCAAACCCCTTGCAACTGGCTCCATGATGGATTTATACTGGTGTAGCAACTCCAATTCACCGGGCTTGGAAGCTGGAAGTTTCAAGGCTGTTGTTATTTAGTGTAATTTGGGCTCCATGTTTTCAGAAATCAAACGATAGACAGCGTCGTACGTTGAATTCCATCTCGTCTCACCGGGCGGTTGTAGGGAAAATCCAGTGACGGAGAGTATGAAGTCTGAGGTCTTGGTACTGCGAGATGCCAAATTCCAGAGTTTTGTGCATTTGGCAAAAGTGGCCCGGTACAGTTTTTTTGTACTGACCCGATCCTGTAGTGCTTGTAAAAGTGTTCTTGACGTCGGTTGTGGCAAGCAAGTTCAAGGTGTGGCTCTGGCACCTTAAGTGCTGAGGCAGGATAATGGCGTCACCTGTTACATTCATCCAGGGCATCGTTGGTGCTGTCATTGTCCGTTTCTTCATGCTGAAGAATTTCGGTAATGTCCAGCCTTTGTAAGTCATCCTCGATACGGCCACTATCTTCCGAATCGACGTCTTCAGAGGCACAGAAATCAGAACACCATGGACTTTCTTCACCAAATTCGTTGAAAGCCTTAACGAAATTGCTGCCGTTGTCAGTGACGGTGTATAAAATTTTGTCGACGCTTAAACCGAACTTCTCATGTGTGTGGTATAAAGCTGCAGCAACTTCTTTGTAAGAATGTTCCCCGACGAGCCTTTTGCAGGAAATGGCGATTGATTTTCGTTCCAAATCGTTGGAGATCCAATGAGCAGTGACGCCGAAGTAACTTTTTCAGTCACTCGACCATAAATCGGCTGTAGTGCAAACGCTGTCAGCACTTTTCAACATGCTCTGCATCGTGCTTACCAGCTCGGTGTTTTTTCTATCGATCCGGTCTTTCAATGTTTTGGTGCTAATCACGTGTTTTCCTGGTGCTAAGCCTTCAACTAAGTTCCTTAAAGTCTGCTTCTCGACTGTGTAAAGAGGAAGGCCTTCGGAAACAATAAAGTTCATTACAAGATCATCCACTTCTTTCTGGGTTATTGCGTGATGCATCTTTCGTTCTTTCATCAAAGTCCATGGTGTCTGGACTTTAGCCGAGGTCGAATCGTCACGTGCTTGAGGCTGTTGGGTCTGGTCACCTTTGCACTGTCTGCCTTTCGATTCATTATACTTTTCTAACTTCTAAACGAGGCTTGGATGGACATTCTTGAAAAAAAAAAAAAAATTAAAGTCATGCTAACTATTGCAAAATCGCTAATTATTTTTAATATTTTTAATGAAACAAAACTTCCCAAGTGTAGTCTATGGTAATTTTTACATTATTGCATTTACGGTCCATTTATAGATTTCTCCCGCATATTTTTTTTTTGTTTTTTTTTTTTATGGTAATATAATGTAAAAAAGGTTTACCAAAAAGCGTAATATATAGGTTTTAAAAATTTGCTTGGGGATTGTAAAATAAAAACCAAACCATGATGTAATTAAATAACACCCTTAAGTGCTTAAGGAAGTTGGACGTTGAGTTTATTTGACCCGTGATTAACTTGTTTGGACAGGCCTTGCAGTAAGCAGACACTTTTTGTCCTGCCTCTGCCGCTTCGGATTTAGTCTTGTTAATTTTGAAAAAAGTTTCGTCCAAAATTGCAGGGAGATGTGGGTCTTCGAGATCTGAATCATTGTCGGTTGTGTCCCCTTCACTGGTATTACGATTTTCCTCCATTTTTGGAGTATAAGCCGACTTTTTCAGCACATTTTTCATGCTATAAAAGCCCCCCTCGGCTTATACATGAGTCAGGGTCCAAGGAGCACAGAAAACTGGAAGGACCTGGAAGGGGGAGGTCTTCTAGTGCTACTGCTCTGTGATTTGCTTGTCATTAGGTCACATGACTGTGATGTCATCAAAGATCCTGTAGCCACTGGTATGTAACACCTGCAGATAAGGTGATGACGTCATCAGAGGTCCTTTAGCCCACTAGGATTAGCATCTACCCTGCAGATAAGTCAGTGGCCAAGATTCATTATGTCTGACTCCTATAGAAGATGTCTGTCACATGGAGGAGAGGATGCTACAGTAAAGGGAAACATACAGGTACCTTCCTTTAGTTACTATGCCTATTAATGTCAGGCATTTGGGGATATTAATTTAGTTTCTGTAACTCCATGTGCTTCACATTAATAGCAGTTAACCCCATCCTGTCCCTCATATTAACCCCTGTGTGCCCTATATAAGGGTTACTAATATGTGAGACACATGGGGGTACTAGTAAAGGACCTTAATTATGAAGATACCTAATTATTACCTCCATGCCTCTCACATATCAGTAACTCTTATTTGAGACACACAGGGGGTTAATGTGAGGGACATGATGGGGTTAACTGCTATTACTATGAGGCACATGGAGTTACTAAGCTGTAATGCACATGACCAGACTTTTTATCTGCAATGGTGGATTTCCCCCCCTCGGCTTATACTCGAGACAATACGTTTTCCCAGTTTTTTGTGGTAAAATTAGGGGCCTCGGCTTATATCTGGGTCGGCTTATACGCGAGTATATACTGGAATGGATTACGCGATCGGGATGATTAAAAACTAAAAATAAATCACGCTTCACTACAAGGCGGACTTGCGTTGCTGGAATTTTCCCTCCTCTCGTCGCACCTCGCACGAGATACGAGAAACGAGAGTGATGACGTGACTCGCGCTGTTATTTAAATTACAATATTTGTTTTGAATTTAGAAAGTAATTAAAATACTTTAAATACTTCCTAAAAGTATTTTGATTACAAATACAAAATACTGAATAAAAAAAGTATTTTGATTACAAAATGCAAATACCTGACAGGTATTTTAAATACTATTTTAATTACCTGTATTTTAAATACTCCCGAACACTGGTTATCAGGCCATACCTTTTAGAGAAAATAATATAAAATGATTAAAATATAACTTTTAATAAATATGCTAATAAAAGATATCACAAAAGGCCAGAAATGACACTATATATATATGTCATTTCTGGCCTTTTGTGATATCTTTTATTAGCATATTTATTAAAAGTTATATTTTAATTATTTTATATTATTTTCCCTACCCGGTATAGTGTTGTATAATATTAGGGAGCAGTAATAGCCCATTATTTGGGTTAGTTTTCTGTGTTCATACCTTTTAGAGGCTAACTGAGTATATTTGATGGTAAGCTTTCGAGAGTACTAGCTCCCTTCTTCAGACATCATGTATAATACTCAAATATACTCAGTTAGCCTCTAAAAGGTATCGCCTGATTTCTTCACTCTTCTAACCATAGCAGTCAATGAGTCATTCTCAGACTATAGTTTCCCATGGTCTACCTGTTCGCTGTAAAGCATACCTCTGAATGATGTTAAGAGAAAATAGAATTTTTAAAACATCTGCAATCGGAACATAAAAAATTAATATCTGGTGCTAGCAAGTAAAAATATAGGTAATACATTGCAAACAGCAAACCTGTCTGTTTTCAACAGCAACCAGTTATGTATATAAAGGGCATAGAATTAAAGGTTAAATGTTGCAAGTATATTCTGCATGTGTTCTATGTCAAATTTTACATTTCTTTTTCTTAGGCAAGAACTGTGATGAATGTCCTGATGGCTTTTATGGAAACATAGAAGAAGGAGAACAGTGCTTACCATGTCAGTGCAATAACAACATTGATGTAAAAGATCCTGACTCGTGTGATAGGATCACAGGGGAATGTTTGAAGTGTATTAATAACACATACGGTCCTAATTGTGAATTCTGTGTGCCTGGTTACTTTGGATCAGGACTTCATCAAAACTGTTCAAGTAAGTTTAAGTAAAAAGGGTGATCCTAGGTTTTCTAGTTCTGTTAGTCACAGACTGGTTATGTTAGATCAGTAATACTATACTGTATTAGCATTTTCCAATGTCTTGGATAGAATGTCTTATCTACTGTCCTTAATGAAGTACATCTCAGATCATTGTGGCATATTGACAAGATAAATATCTGATAGGAGTATTGTTGGGGTTCAGGGGTACACTGCATGACTACTGCTGTCCAAATTGAACACTGAGTGCCGGCATGAAGAAATGACACCAAAACACAGAGAGCTGGTATGAGTTCCTTCTCAGTGTAAAGCAGGCCCAGAATAGAGAGACTTTATTACAATACAATGGATTTTTACAAACTGACTTCAGGGCGTGGCTAAGTTCCTTTGTTTCTTGCAGTCTTCAGGAATGTGGCACTAGATGATTGGTTCTCCAGAAATGGTCATGGTTTCCACCCAGGTCCATGCTGGCACATGGTGGAGAGTGGTTCAGGAAGCAGGCGCCATCTTAGAATATCTCTGCTGTTCAGCTAAGCTTATATGTGTAACAATGTTTTTGCACCACAAACTTCATTACAAAAGCATTAGAAATATATGTTTCCCTTAACAGTATGCCATAAATTTCTGGTAGGGGTTGGTCCTACCTGACCCACCAACTACCTTCTGTCTTTGCTTCTGCTGTGCTCTGTGGAGCCATGGCATAGACTCGGATGGGTGGGTAAGCGGACCCACATTCTTAAGAGACGTGTGGGTCCCAGAGATGGGACCTGAACCTATCAGATATTAGCAGCATATTCGGTTGACATGCCATATGGATGTAGTAGAGTTTAGCTTTGCTGGGATATCATGGCTTTTGGAAACAGAGGCCATTAAAAAGTATTGAAAGATCAGTATCATGGTAACATGGTGTATTCTCTGTCATGTTTAGTTTTGCTACATCTGTGTCTGAGATGGGAATACATCTTTTATATCAGAGTTTTACAATGTTGTTGCAAAACTTTAGGTGGAATCTCAAACAGACATCAATAGAGTCTCTGGTCGTGCAAACACACCTTCCTGAGGCTATTCACAGTTACAAAGCTTGTTATTTTAATGTTCCGAGTACAAATGGACACACTTCTTAATACTACATACACGTATCACCAGCTCAAAAAATGTTCACATAACCTGCGGTTTTGTAGCTCTCATGAGTCTCCAATATAGTTCATCTCAGTACTGTAGTCCTTTTAGGACAGAGAAGATAAGTCCAAAAGAAAATATATGTATTCTAAGTAAAAAAGTGATGACACACTGGGACAAATTTATTAATACTTTCTAATAGTTAGACAGTGTAAACTTTAACTAGACAGTCTGAAAATGTGCCAGATATGAAGTGCATGATAAATCTGCCACATACTCAAATTGTAGCCTAAGTTTAAACCATTTATCAGTTGGCTTAGTTTGTGCCATCAACTGAGGCAACATTTTGGTGCATGGTGTCACACATTAAGCCACACCCAGTTTTCATGGGGCCACACCCTTTTAGCGAGGCCACACTCCTTTTGTTGGAAGAGGTACTGGTGTCCTAAAACTGTCTAAAACACATATTAAATGTGGTGTAAAGAATGCATGCCAGTATTTTACCACAAATTGTGCCAGAATAATAAATGTGTCCCTTTTTTAACAATGAACCCCTTGTTTTTTTCTTCAAGGCTGTGTTTGCAATCCAAAAGGAACAAATGCGCAGAACTGCTCAATTTATGAGGAGGTTGGAGAATGTGTCTGTGACAGGACTACAGGACAGTGTCCATGCTTGTCTAATGTGGTTGGCATTAGGTGTGATACATGTGCTCCTGGATACTGGGGCTTTGCTACTGGAAAAGGATGTCAACCTTGTGACTGCTACCTAAGTAATTCCTATGGAAACCAATGTAATCAGGTGTGTCATGTTTTAGTTATAGTACATAATACTCCAAATCCAATACTCTGTTAACATGTCTCCGATAATACATAGCATTCACGTTCTAATATAAAGAGTATTTTTTAAGAGAACATAGTAACAGGGAATAAATACATGTTTAGTCATTTTTAAAAAACCAAGGCAGGAAATTAAAGCTGGTGGAAGAAGTATCATAGGTGTTTTCTCACAAGACTCTTGAATAGCCAGTGGTTGTTACATACATGTCTTATTGGATAGGGCCTGACTGCTGTGAAGAATCTAATACCAGTCTTCTGGAAAAAGAGGCTGCAGTGGATATGTCATCAAAGTCTGCTACAAGACAACCCAATACATTTTCTACAGCTCAACATAACTTAAATATTGCTTTTTCTTTTTTAGTTTACCGGTCAGTGTCTATGTAAGCCTAAGTACACAGGAACAAAATGTGACCAATGTGAAGAAAATCATTATCGAAATTCAGCACGTCAATGTATACGTAAGTCTGTCTGCATACCTAGTAACACATTATCATGACTGGTGGTTTATGTAAATAAGTGCTTCCTTATAACTGATATGGTTTAATGCTTATACTATCAAGGACATTCTAATCTTGCTTCCTTATTCATTAAAAAATTATAATTATGATACTGATGAAAAATAAATATTGTCTCTAGGTTGCTGAATTTTAAATAGTTTTTAAAAATTGTACTTAAAAGGGTTTTCTCACTGCAAAGATCATATCTATAAAGATGGGGACAGTAAAAATAAGCACCTTTGCAATTGCTTTTTATTACCTAAATCATTTAGTATAGTAGATATTAGTTAATCTGTGTGTTCTACATCTAAAACTGCAGCCTGGAGGGTCTGTCATTGCTGTCATTGGCTGGCTAATATTTTAATTCAACCCCCTGTGCGGGACACGCCCCATGTCCTATGATTGGCTGCCTGCACTCTCTGTGCTCACTCCCCTTTGAGCTGTGTCAAACTGAAAGTGAAACTGAAGGCTGTTTTGCTCATCTCACAGGAACAGCTCTGATTTGAAGGAAATGGGCAATGCTAAATTCACTCCCTCCACCCATGTAACACACATATAATACACTCTGCTCCCCCACCCACATAACACATACATAACTGGTTATAGCAATGCACGTGTTCTGGTTACAATTAGCTTGTGGCGGGAGCTGACAGCTCTCCAGGAGAACTGACAGTTGCAGGAGGTCTGCAGAGCTGTGACATACTCTCTCTTCCGCTGCTCACACAGAATGAGGACTGTGAAGGACAGAGGAACAGGGAGGGGGCGGGATGATGTCACCGCTCTTCAGTGAGGGAAGACACGCCTACTGGGAGGAGAGACTTGCTCCTGGATTTGAAGCTGTAAGAGAGAGAAAGCTCAAGATGCCTGTACTGAGAAAACCTCTTTAAATCTTTGAAAGATAATTCTATGATGTGCACTATTGTATTAAACTTTGATACATACCATGTATAGTCATTTTTCTATTCTTGCACACTTGACTGTTTTTTTCACATAATTATACTTGATTATAAATACTTGTCGGTACCTATACAACTATATCACAGTCATATCATTTAAACCACCTGCTTAATATTGTATATATCCTCCTTTTGCCAGAAAAACAGCTCTGACCCTTCAAATCATGGATCTCTGAAGGTATTTTGTGGTATTTGGCCCCAAGATATTAGCAGCAGATCCTTTAAGTCCTGTAAGTTGTGAGGTATGGTCTATATCAATCAGACTTGTTTTCCCAGCACATCCCATAGATTCTCCATTGGCTTGAGATCTGGGAAATGAAAAGGCCAAGTCAACACTATGAGCTCTTTGGTTCCTCAAACCATTCCTAAACAATTTTTCTACTGTGGCAGGGTGTATTATTCTGCTCAAAGAGACAACTGCCTTTGGGCAATACTGTTGCTACAAAGGGATGTACTTCGTCTGCAACATCTTTAGGTAGGTGGTATATGTCAAAGTGATATCCACATTAATGTCAGGACCCAAGGTTTCCAGAGCATTACACAGCCTCGGCCGGCTTGTCTTCTAGCTATAGAGCATTTGGTTGCCCAAAGGAGGCTATGCACATGCATAAGACTGTCTATATGATGTAAAAGAAAATGTTATTTGTTTTCTAGACCAGGCCACCTATTTCTGTTGATCCAGTAGTGATTCTTATGTGTCTATTACAGTAGGTCTCAACATGGGCCCAGGGGCGTAACTAAAGAAGTCAGGGCCCCAAAGCAAACTTTTGGATGGGGCCCCCTACCACTCCCCTCGCCCACCTCCCTGACCACGAACATTTACCAGGACATGATGTTAGATAATGTAGATAATTCAAGGGGCAAATACCTCACCATACATATCATCATCATACTAATACCAAACAAATCCCACTATACCAAGACCAACATTACCAATAACACTATTACATAGGAACCTGATTATACCGCCAGAACATGACCACAAAGTGACGGAATAATACCCCTACACTATTAGTGATCAGTTGTCAAAGACCAATAGTACTGCCAAATAGTGACCATATAGTGGTATATACTAGTGTATACAGGTTCTGCAGACTGTATATAACTAGAGATGGGCGAATTTCTCAAAAATTCGATTCGGTGACTTCGCCGAATTTCCCGACAAAAATAACTTCGTTCCGAATTACTTCGGGACGAATCACGTTAAAAAACAGCTATTTCCAGGCTGCACAGAGCCTGCAGGGTGCTGTAGAACGCTGTGCCATGCTTAAATATGCAGAGGGAGCTTGGTTTGGTCTTCATACAATGTTGTGTTTTAGTATGACACGCACATGACTGCCGCCGCTCTTAGAATCGCTTCACTATAAAATTCCCTGGGCACTTAAGAGGGCAAAACTGACCAAAAAACTGAAGGGGGAATGTAGCCTGATAAAGTCATGGCAGCGACAGCTGGAAAAAAAACAAGCTGAGGGCTCAGGTGGCAACATCAGTGACAGAGTGTGGAGGTGACGGCAGCCACAGCAGCATGAGGTCAGAGAGTGGCACAATGACATTCTAGAGGTGGCAAAAACAGGAGTAGGCCAAAGAGTGGCACAATGACACAGTGTGGAGTTGACGGCATCAACAGCAGCAGCAGCATGAGGTCAGACAGTGGCACAATGACATTCTAGAGGTGGCAAAAAAGGAGTAGGCCACAGAGTGGCACAATGACACAGTGTGTAGGTCACGGCAGCAGCCACAGCAGCAGCATGAGGTCAGACAGTGGCACAATGACACAGTGTGTAGGTCACGGCAGCAGCAGCATGAGGTCAGACAGTGGCACAATGACATTCTGGAGGTGGCAAAAACAGGAGTAGGCCACAGAGTGGGACAATGACACAGTGTGTAGGTCACGGCAGCAGCCACAGCAGCAGCATGAGGTCAGAGAGTGGCACAATGACAGAGTGTGTAGGTCACGGCAGCAGCCACAGCAGCAACATGAGGTCAGACAGTGGCACAATGACATTCTGGAGGTGGCAAAAACAGGAGTAGGCCACAGAGTGGGACAATGACACAGTGTGTAGGTCACGGCAGCAGCCACAGCAGCAGCATGAGGTCAGACAGTGGCACAATGACAGAGTGTGTAGGTCACGGCAGCAGCCACAGCAGCAGCATGAGATCAGACAGTGGCACAATGACACAGTGTGTAGGTCACGGCGGCAGCAACATGAGGTCAGACAGTGGCACAATGAAATTCTGGAGGTGGCAAAACAGTAGTAGGCCACAGAGTGGCACAATGACAGAGAGTGGAGGTGACGGCGGCAGTAGCATGAGGTCAGACAGTGGCACAATGACATTCTGGAGGTGGCAAAAACTGGAGTAGGCCACAGAGTGGCACAATGACATAGAGTGGAGGTGACCGTGGCAGCAGCATGAGGTCAGACAGTGGCACAATGACAGAGTGTGTAGGTCACGGCATCAGCCACAGCAGCAGCATGAGGTCAGACAGTGGCACAAAGACACAGTGTGTAGGTCACGGCAGCAGCCACAGCAGCAGCATGAGGTCAGACAGTGGCACAATGACATTCTGGAGGTGGCAAAAACAGGAGTAGGCCACAGAGAGTGACAATGACACAGTGTGTAGGTCACGGCAGCAGCCACAGCAGCAGCATGAGGTCAGACAGTGGCACAGTGACAGAGTGTTTAGGTCACGGCAGCAGCCACAGCAGCAGCATGAGGTCAGACTGTGGCACAATGACAGAGTGTGTAGGTCACGACAGCAGGCACAGCAGCAGCATGAGGTCAGACAGTGGCACAAAGACACAGTGTGTAGGTCACGGCAGCAGCAGCATGAGGTCAGACAGTGGCACAATGACATTCTGGAGGTGGCAAAACCGTAGTAGGCCACAGAGTGGGACAATGACAGAGAGTGGAGGTCACAACAGCAGCCACAGCAGCAGCATGAGGTCAGGCAGTGGCACAATCACATTCTGGAGGTGGCAAAACAGTAGTAGGCCACAGAGTGGCACAATGACACAGTGTGGAGGGCACGGCAGCAGCAGCATGAGGTCAGGCAGTGGCACAATGATATTCTGGAGGTGGCAAAAACAGGAGTAGGCCACAGAGTGGCACAATGACACAGTGTGGAGGTCACGGTAGCAGCAGCATGAGGTCAGGCAGTGGCACAATGACATTCTGGAGGTGGCTAAAACAGGAGTAGGCCACAGAGTGGCACAAAGATACAGTGTGGAGGTCACAACAGCAGCAGCATGAGGTCAGGCAGTGGCACAATGACATTCTGGAGGTGGCAAAACAGTAGAAGGGCCACAGAGTGGCACAATGAACAGTGTGGAGGGCACGGCAGCAGCAGCATGAGGTCAGGCAGTGGCAAAATGACATTCTGGAGGTGGCAAAACCAGGAGTAGGCCACAGAGTGGCACAATGACACAGTGTGGAGGGCACGGCAGCAGCAGCATTAGGTCGGGCAGTGGCACAATGACAGAGTGTGGAGGTGACCGCAGCTGCATCAACAGCAGCAGCAGCATGAGGTCAGAGAGTGGCACAATGACACAGTGTGGATGTCACGGCACCAGCAGCAGCAGCATGGGTCATAGAGTGGCACAATGACAGACTGTTGAGGTGGCAACAATACCAGTCCCTGGTAAAGATGGTGGTAGGCAGATGGAGAAACTGTCAGCAGATGTGTGGCATCAGGCAGGTGGCGGCATCAGAATAGTGGCTGAGGCAGGTAGTTTGAACCCAGACTGACGCCTAAGGCATTGGTGTGTGGAAATCCTGGCCGATCCACGCCTGATTCATCTTGACAAAGGTCAGTCGTTCCACATTTCCCGTGGACAAGCGGGTTCTCCTTGGGGTAACGATGGCCCCCGCCGCACTGAACACCCGCTCTGATGCCACACTACTGGCCGGGCAGGACAGCTTCTCCATTGCAAACTCGGCAAGTTGCGGCCACACATCCAGTTTGGCTGCCCAGTAGTCCAGCGGATCTTCTAACTGGGGTGGCAGAGTGCTGTCCAAGTAGGCCACCACCTGTTGGTTCAGGGACTGCTCCAGGTCCTGCTGCTGGCGACTGCCCTCCTCACTAGGCGGGTGAAGGAAGCTGCTCATCAGTGACTCCAGACTTAGGTTGCTGCTGATGGAGCTGGTACTGCTTCTACCCCCCCACCTTCCCCCAGCAGCCGCGGCAGCAGTAAGGTGAGCGCTGAGGAACCCCCCGGTCAGACCTGTCAGAGGAGGGACGATGCCGCACATAGGCAGCGGCCAACTGACTACGGAGGATTTACATATAGTATTTAAGTTTGTCCTCCCTTTCAATAGCTGGGAAAAAGGCTCCCATTTTGGACCAGTAGCGAGGGTCCAATAGGGTGGAGAGCCAGAAGTCATCCCTCTGCCGGATGCTGACTATTCGGCTGTCACTAGCCAGGCAAATCAGCATGCTGCGGGCCATCTGCACAAGTGACTCCGAGGGGCTCCCTGCCTCCATCTCCACTGTCTACTGCCTCGGGGCGGGGGGGTCATCTGCCTCGTCTTGCTCGTCTCCGTCTACCTCCTCCAGCTGCTCCTGCTCATCCTCTCTTGTCACCTGGGTAGAAAATCCACTCATTTCACAAGACAATACTTCTGCTCCAATGTCCTCCTCCATTTCAGTCGCCAGGACTCATGTGGCCGCGAGATGTAGTCGCCACATCTCCAGTCCCCTGCCCAGACAGATTTTTCAGCATCTGTTCCAGGACATGAAGCAGTGGAATGACGTTATTCATCCCGTAGTCCTGGCGACTGACAAATAACGTCGCCTCCTCGAATGGCCTCAACAAACGGCAGGTGTCACGCATGAGCTGCACTGGCTGACATCAAAGTTACACAGGGGAGTACTCCTGTCTGCCTGGATCATCAAAAAAATCGTTATGGCCTCTCTCTGTTCATACAGTCGGTCCAACATGTGCAGGCTGGAATTTCAACGGGTGGAAACATCGCATATCAGAGTGTGTTGGGGGAGGCCGTTCTGCCGCTGCAACTCGAGGAGGGTGTTCCTGGCTTTGTACGAATGGATAAAGTGCATGCACAGTTTCCTGGCCATTTTCAGAATGTTCTGAAGATCGGTGGAAGACTTCAGGAACCTTTTACAACCAGATTGAACACGTGCGCCATGCAGGGCGCATGGACCATCCCTCCTCGGTGCAGCGTGGACACTATGTTCCTCCCATTGTCCATCACCATGGTTCCGATATGCAGTTGGTGCGGAGAAAGCCACACATCGATTTCTTGCTGCATGACGCGGAGCAGTTCCTCCCCTGTGTGACTTCGTTTCGCGAGGCAAGCCAGATGTAGAACTGCGTACACACGCTGTGCCCTACACATGTGGTTATGATTGGAGCAGTTACTTGTGGAGGCGGAGATGGTGGTGGTGGTGGAGGAGGAGGAGGCGGACATTGGCGCAGGAGCCGCAGTTTGTCAACGTGGAGGAGAAAGCGCCGTCTCCTGTCCAAGATGTTGGTGTGCCTGGGCCGGAAGCACATTCACCCAGTGGGCCGTAAAGGATATGTACTGGTCCTGACCGTAGTTACAGCTCCAGACGTCCACGTTGCCGTGCACCTTGGAACAAACTGATAAGTTCAAGGACTGGCCCATTTTCTGTTCTACATATTTATAAAGTGCGGGGTTACTCCCTTTTTTTTGGAAAAAAAAAATTTCGGCCGGGAAAACTCTCCTTTCTCGGGGGGGCCCCAAAAAGCCATTAGTTTCTGAATGGTGCGGGAGCCCACCTTTTGGGAAAAAGGGAGGGGACTGAAAGAAACCAAACAAATTGGAAGGGAAAAGGGTTTCAGATGCTGCACCTTAGGTGGTTGGACGAATACGGGTTGTTCTTTTGAAATCGCCTCGTGAACGACTGCGGGCCATGAGGGGGCAAAGGGGGGCAGGGGCTTTGGGGACTGGGGGGATGATGTCAAAAAAGGAAACGGTTTAACCTTCTGCAGAGGTGGGGAAACCCCTTGGGACTGGCTGAAAATTTGGCAGGGTTTGCCGGGGGTTTTGCTGCTGCTGCGGGGGGCCCAGGATGGCCCAAACCCATCTGAGCCCGTTTCCCCCCGGGGCCACCGGATGGTGGGCTGTTGTGTTGGGGCGGGGGGCCGTGGGGGCCCAATTTTTCCCCCGGGGGCCACGCTTCACTTTCTGCCCACAGATTCTACATATACCCATTTTCGGCCCCTGGGTTTGTCTTACCCAAAGAATTGCCCCCCACCGCCGGGGAGCTGATTTTATCCCAAAACGCTCCGAACGAGGGGAAAAACTCCGCCGCTGCCTCGCTAAACCCCTGTGCCCCCTACTTTTTTTGGGGACCTGCGAAGGGGGATTTTTTACCCCGTGGCCGCTTGGTTTCCCCGCCCCTCACATGTTTGCTACCCTGTGATTTAACGGCACAAAAAACCCCCCTTGCGGGCCTGCGCCGTTTCCCTGACGTGCAAGCTGACGCCTTTTTTCCCCCTTGGAAAAAATGATAAAACCCTTGCTTCCCCCGGTTTCCCAAGTGCGGTCGGTACATCTTTCATCAATTTGGTTTCTCGCCCACGTTTGTCCTCATCCCCGGGTTTCTTGGTATGCAAAGGCGGGAACCCTCCCCCAAATTTGGCCTCCCTTTTGCCACTTTTCCACACCTTATTTTTTGCCCCCCTACTGCAAGAAGCAGGGGAAAATTTGGCCCCTTTTTCTTGGGTTTCCCAAAAGTGTGTGATGCCCCCCTTTTAAATTGTTATCCTCGCATATAGTGGGGGTTTAGCCCGGGCCCCCAAAATGGGTAGATTCGGGCTGAGGGAACGGTTGGGACAGAGGCGGGGTTGGGGGTTGGACAGGGTTTGAGGGCCGCTGCCCCGCTGGGGGCCCATCCCAAAATTAAGGGGTTTGGGGGTGTTCGGGACTTTCCCCCGGGGAACTCTTAGCGGGGGGTTTCAGATGTCTTCTGGGGGGGGAAAGTGGATGATTGGAAAAAAAAATCAAGAAAATTGGGTTGCTTGTCGGCCCCGGGGGCCGCTAGATGACCCGGCGGTTGGGGCCTTTAACGAGTGACCCCGCTGCGGACGTCCCCTTTGTGTGCTGCGACGTGGGCCTGCCCCGGGGAAATTTTTTGTGCCCCCTGCCACTCGCAGGTGAAGGGGGCCCCCACCTTTTTGGGTTCGGGGACTTTAACTTTTTTGTTTTTTAAAATTTTCGGGCCCAACTGTTTGTTTGGTTTGAAAATTGTATTGATAAATACACCCCCTGTTTTTGGACCCCAAAAAAAAAAACCCCAACTAACAATTTTGGGAAAACCCTTTGGGAATTTAAACTGCGCCCCCAAAAAATGGCCGGGAAAAAATTGATTTTGTTTTTGTGCCTTTTTAAAAAACTCTGGGCCAATTATAAAATTCCCCCCCGGGTGGGGGGGCCCCTTTTCGTTTATTTTTTCCCGGCGGTTTTTGGCCCCTGATTTTGCCCGGGGGGGCCGGGGGGCCCCGGGCTCTTACTTTGCATGAAAAGGGCCCGCCCGCCCCTGGGGGCCACCAGTGTTTTAGGGGGGCCCATTGGCGGGGGTGGGGAGGCCGGGGCCAGTGTGGGGCGGGGCCGGGGGAGCCCTATATTGGGCCGCCGGGGGGGGAAGCGCACTCATCCCATGGGGGGAAAATTTCCCCTGCGCCTGGCCCAGTGTTTTTGGGGGGGCCCACAGTGCGGGGGACTGGGCGCAGTGGGGACGTGGGGCGCCGTGGGGGACTCCCCGGGGAAAAAACATTTTCCGTGCGGGGGACAGGCGGGAAACCCAAGCGAAAAACCCTTTCCCACATGTCGGTGCGGGTTTTTAAAATAAAAAATTTGCCTTTAAAAAGGGCTTTAACTTTCCCAGGAAAAGAGTAAAACCTTAAAAAAAAAAAAAATACATAAAAAAAAAAATAAATTTCCCAAATTTAATCCTAATTAAAAGAATTAGGATTTTGGGAAAAATTGGGGGAAAATCCCAGAAAATTAAAATTTCGGGAAAAGTTTATTCTGATTGGTCGGCTTTAAAAGGGGGCCCAAATCGGGTTTAGGAGCAAACTTTAAAACCTTTTTAAAACCTAGGGGGAAAGGGTTTTAGACCAATCAAAACCCACCCCGGGTTTAGTTCAAAAAAACATTTAAAAAAATGCGGGAAAAGACTAAATTGGTTAAGCCCCCCCGGGACTTTGGTTTAGCTCGGGCCAATCAGTTTAAGGAGCGCCCAGGGGGACCCATTCTGCTATGGGGGAAGGGTTTGGGAACCAATCAGAATCCACGGGGGGATAATTAAAAAAATACAGAAAAAGCAAAAAGGAGCTGATTGGCTGAGCTAGCGGTGGCTTGGTTTTCCCACCCAAATTTTCAAAAGGCGCGAGCTCCCTTTTTCCCATTATAGTCATGGGGGGAAAAATGGGCGTCTGAAATTTTCGGATCCCCCCCCGGTGCGGCATAAAAGTTTTTTAAAAAAAAAAATCTTTTTTTTATTAAGTGAAAAAACCATTATCAGATAAAGAGCCAAAAAACCTTTTTACAAATAAAAGCCGTTTTTAAAAAAAGAACCAAAAGCTTTGGGGCGCCGAGACCCGGGGTTTCATAGGGAATTTCAATAGAGAGAATCGCCGGGGAAAAAAACAGTAATTTAAAAATTTTTTAAGCTATTTTCATTTGGCGGAAAAAACCGCCAAACAGAAAAGGAGCGGCCCCAAAGTCCCATTATAAAACCCATGGGGAGGGAATTTACCAAAACAGTTTTGGGCGGGCAATGTCCCATTATTTTCCCATGGAGGGGAAAAAATTTAAAAAATTATATTTCCCCAAGGGCCCGGGGCAGTTCAAATTTCAGTTTAAAAATGCCCGAAAAAAGCGATTTTGGGTTGGGAAACGGCGGGGGGCTCGTCCAGCTTGCCCTTTAGAGCGCGAAACTACTTTTTTTCATAGAGTTTTATGGGGGAAAAAAAATTTCTGGGGCGCGTCTGTGATTTGGGTAAATTTAAAAAAGGCGCCGTTTTTTTTGGACCCCAAAGGGAGGGGCGAGGACGCTCCTATGGGTTTTCTAATCAATCTGAAATCAAAAAATGTAAAAACGGGGCCCCCACCAAAAAAAACAAACCAAATAAAAAATAAGACTACGAAAATTGTCCGATGTGTTTTTTAAAAATGAATTAAAAAATTTGGGGGTAAAAGAAAAAAAAAAATTTAAAACAATTAAAAAACATGTTTATTTCTTTATTTTCGTTAGCCAAGGGTTAAAAAGTATGGGTTTTAACGAAAATTAAAAAAATTTAAAAATGTTTTTTTTGATTTTTAAAATTTTTTTTTTTCGTTACCCCTATTATTAAACCTTTTTTTTTTACAATCGGGACAATTCTTTTGTCTTTTAATTTGATTTGGGGCCCGGTTTTCAGTTTTTTTTTTTTTCAGATTGCATTAGAAAAACCCTAGGAGCGTGCTCGCCCTTTCCCCTTGGTCCAAAAAAACGGGGCCTCTTTTAATTAGGGCCCAAACACAGAGCGGGGGCTCAGAATTTCTTTTCCCCATAGGAAAATCTTGAGAAAGTAGCTTTTCGCTCTGATTTTTGGGTAAAACTGGACGAGGGCCCCGCCGCTTTCCCAAACCCAAACAGTGTTTCTGATTTTTTTCTTTTTAATTTTTTAAAATTTTCCCCCCCTTGGGAAAATGATTGGTCAAATTTTTTTCCAAAAGGATATAATTTGGGGGGAAAATTTTCGCTCCTATTCTTTTTTGGTTAATTCTTTTTCCATAGGTTTTTTAAAAGGGGGCATTGTCGTTTTTATTCTGATTGGCTGGTTTATGCGGACCCAAGGGGAATAGCTTAAACAAATTTTAATTAAATGTTTTTCCCGGGGGATTCTTTATTTTCAATTTCCCCTTTTTAGCGCAGGGTTTTCGGCACAAAAGGGGTTGTTTTGGGTTTTTTTTTAAATGTTTTTTTTTGTTTAAAAGGGGGGTTTTTGCTCCTTTTTTTGATAATGTTTTTTAAAATTAATAAAAAAGATTTTTTTTTTTTAAATTTTCTTCTTTTCCGCACGGCGCTGAGCGCGAAAATTTTAGAGCGCCCCTCCCCTCCATAGGGCTATTAATGGGGAAGTAGCTGCGATTTGATTGGCCTTTTGGGTATCCAAGGCCACCGTAGCTCAGCCAAATTTAAACTCTTTTCTGTTTTTTTTTCTGTATTTTTAAAAATATTCCCCCTTTTTATTTTGATTTTTTCCAAATTTTTAATAGGATATAATGGGCCACTGTCGTTTCCCATTTTGATTGGTTTTCCAAAATTTCCATAGGATTTTAATGGGGTCTTTGTCGGGTCCTTTCTGATTTGGGTGGCTTCTGCCCCACCAATGAGAATTTGCTTTTAAAACAAATTTTGAAATTTTGTATTTTCCGGCCCTTTTTCTCTTTGCAATTCCCCCATGTTGCGCCCCGGGGGTTTGGGGACAAAAGCGGGTTTTTTCGGGTTTTTAACCTTTTTTTTTTTTGTAAAGAAGGGTTCGGGGTCTTTATCTGATTTAATGTTTTTAATTTAATAAAAAATAATTTTTTTATTAATTCTTTTATGGGACGGGGCCACCTTTTGCGCCCCTTAAAAAATTAAAAAAAAAAAAAGGGGAAGGGATTTCAGGGGGCCGCCCCCCCAATTGCTTTTTTCTTTTACTTATTTAAATGGGGAGAAGTTTCTTTTCCCTCTGATTGGGCCTTTTTGGGACTAGGCCCAAGCCCAACCCCGCTTTGCTCCCAATCAGCTTTTTCTGTTTTTTTTACTTTTTTTTGAATTATCCCGCCGTGGGGTTCGATTGGGGCCAAACCTTCCCCCCTAGGTTTTAATGGGTCACTGTCGCTTTTCCCATTCTGATTGGCCCGGGTTTTGCCGGGCCAAAAGAGAAAAAGGTTTTAGGGAATTTTGAATTTTCTGAAATTTTCCCCGGGAATTTACAAATTTTCAAAAATTTTTGAAAAAATTGGGTTTTGGTTTTGGAAAGTGTTTTTTTTTTTTTTTATGTTTTTTTTTTACGTTCAGCTCTTTTCTGACCCCTTTTTTTCCGCCCTTTTTAAAGGCGGGTTTTTTCGGGGAAAATTTTTACTCCCTTTCTTTCACGGAGCGGGGGCGGCCCGGGTTTTTTGTCGCGATTTTTTCGATCTGTTCCCCGCATTTTTTCCGATCCTGCTTTTTTCTTCGCCTCTGTCGGAGAATTTAGACCAAAAAAAAAAAAAAATGGTTGCCTTTTCGGAGCTGGGCCGGGTCGTTTCACTGGCCTCCTTTTTCCGACCGCCAAAAATAAAATGGGTCGGGTTTTTTGAAAACGCGGGGGCCCGGGCCGCCCCGGAAAAGGGCCCACCCCGCGGGCCCCACAACCGGCCCATTGGCCCGCCCCTTTTTGCGGGGCGCAGTTTAAAGTGGCGGGAACCCCCTCGCCTAAACCCTGGAAAAACCCGGGGGCCCCACCCCGCGGGGGTTCGGGCCCGGGGGGCGCAGTTTTTTACGCCAAAAACGGGGCCAAAAAAACCCCCAACATACATGTCGCCCCCCTGTGTATTTTACTGAATGTAAAAAACACAAACCCGGGGTTAATTAAAACCCTTTGGATATGAATTTTTGCTTTTCCGAAAATTTTTTCTGTGGCGGGTGAAAAAGGGGAAAATTTTTTTACTGGTACAATACAGAAAAAATTTCCCTTTGTTAAACCCTTATGTAAAATTTTCCCCAAAAAAAATTGAGGGAGCCACAAACTTCTTTCTTTGTAGCGTGTTACAATGGCGTATTTTTTTCGCTACACAACCCAAAAAAAAATTGAATTAAACCCTTCCCCTTTTTGAATTTGCTACAGGAAAATTTATTTTTTGGCCGGTTTTTAAAAAAACGGGTCAAAGGGACGCTCCTGCGGGGCCACTGTCCCCTGGTTTTTAGGCGCGCCCCTTCTTCCCGCTTCCCCGCGGAAACCCCCTTTCCCCCCAAGTCGGGTTCGGGGCCCCCCCCCGTTTTTGCTTTCCCCCCCCGGCGTTCACCCTTTTTCCCGGGCCCCGCCCTGCTCTGTCTGGTTTTGGGCCCCGGGGACGGGAGTCCGCCCCTAAGGGGGGCGCGCGGCCCGGCAATTTTTAATTTAAAGGGGGAGTGCCCGGTTTAATTTTGGGTTTAAATTCCGGGCATTTCCCTTTTTTAGTTTCCCGGGCCCCCCCTGCCGGCCCCCGCCGGGTCCTTGGTGTATTTCCAAAGGTGAAAATGTTTCCCGAGGTTCTTTTGCCTTAACCCTGTTTTCCGACTCCCCGTTACGTTTTTCCGTTTTACGAAAACCTTTTCCGCCCGCCCTGAAACCCCCTTTCT
>JAODAL010037094.1:0-40841 GCA_025379985.1 Phyllomedusa bahiana | reverse complement strand
TAACCCTTTAAACCCCCATGCAACGGAAAGATTGTAGACACCATGTTTTTTTTCAAAAAAATGTTTGGAAAATCAAACACGATGTAAGCCATTGCCCCTTCCTGGAGTCAGAAATATGACGTCTAATTCTTGTTTTAAATGTGGTGGATGTGCATCCAACAATCTTACCAGCTTCCACCAGCATCTTCACAAGGTCTTTTGCTTTTGTTCTTGGGTTGATATGCACATTTCAGAGCAAAGCATGCTCATCTCTGAGACACAGAACTCATCTCCTTCCTGAGCGGTATGATGACTGGACATTCCCATATTGTTTGTAATTGCATATAATCTTTTGTACAGATGAATGAGGCGCCTTCAGGTATCTGGAAATTGCACCCAAGGATGATGTCTGAGGTAACATACAGCTGATACTCCACTGCAAAATTTTTCCCTTACAAAATATGTTTTTATGGGTGAAAAGTTATTCATTGTCCCCTATATTATTTACTCTGCATTGTGAACACCAAAAAACATAAAAAAAACAATAAAAAAGCAATTGAACATACCAGCACCTATATGGGTATGTCAAAGGAAGCAATTAAAATATTATGGTTCTTAAATGATATTGATAAAGAAATAGCTACTTGTCCTTTAGGTGAAAAATAACTAAGTCTGTTAAAAGTTAAAGGGATTGTCCGGTTGTAAAAAAAAAAAAAATAATAATAATAATTAATAGGCCCGGGAGGTGATGAAATAGAAGGAATAACTCACCTTTCCAAGCAGCTTAGTTCTAGTACTAAGCTCTGATCCTCGGGCGCCTGACGATTACATCACATTCATAAGTATGGGACCCTGCACCCAATCCCAGGCCTTTGCTGTTATTTGCCATTCGAACAGAAAGAGACTGCTGAGTCTGTAAAGCCTGCAGAGTCCCATGAGCAGCTAACGTAGTGTCATTGGCCTGAGCTCAGTGCTGGACTTGAGCCAGTTGGAAAGGTGTGCCATTTATTTTTTTCTATTTCAGCCGCTCCCCACCCACTAAAATGTTGTTGTTGTTTTTTAAACTGGACAACCTCTTTAAATGTATGTTTTATTATCACTTTCCCAGTCTGTAACTTGTCTAAAATGTAATGACCAAAAGTAGTTTTTCTGCTAAAAGGCAATTGGGTAGCTCAGAGGAAATCATCAAACTGACATGTTTGCTCTAAATATTCTTTAACAGGAGGAGCTACGGGATGAAGCTGCCGAGCCGGACATTGATATTGATCATCTATTGGATCTTTCATTTGAGGAGCAAAAATCTACACTTCAGGTACTGGATCTACAAATTAGAATTTAAAAGTAAAATTCTCAAACCCCCACTGTTTATGCAATAATGCTATATAAAATAAGTTGGTTATATTTTGTCCGACAATATTTGCTGTTTATATTTATAATTTATATTTATATCCAAGTCACCCTGGTTTGATAGCCTAGTGTTGTCCATGGACAAAGAATAAATGCTTACCAATATTTGTAATAAACACTCACTTGAGACCCAAAGATCAATTCTTAAGGACCAATTATCATCAGTACTGGTTCCAGCTCTGAAACCTGCTAAAAATAATAACCAGCACTTTGCCCCCACCATTTTTTTTTACTTAGTTTGGGAGATAAGAACAATTAACTATTTCTTCAGAGCAGTTTTAGTTACACCGTTTTAGTCTGCCGACCACCATAACCTAATTGGCAGCTGTTAGGGTGGAGATCCTAGAGTCCTTCCGGGGTACAAAACCTTTAAATAACAGAAACCTTAATCAATACTACTTTGAGTAGGGAACCTATATTTTTCATGAACAGAGAAGGATTACAAATATTACTGTTGGTTTTACTTCCTTCCATTTTTTTGATTACCATATTAGAAAATACTAAATAGATATAAATACAAGAAAAAACTCATACAGTGGAGGAAATAATTATTTGATCCCTTGCTGATTTTGTAAGTTTGCTCAGTGACAAAGACATGAACAGTCTATAATTTTAGAGGTAGATTAATTTTAACATTGAGAGATAGAATATCCAAAATAAAATCCAGAAAATCACATTGTATAAATTAAATAAATTTATTTGCATTTTGATGAGAGAAATAAGTATTCGATCCCCTACCAACCACTAAGAGTTCTGGCTGCTACAGACCAGTTAGACGCTCCTAATCAACTCCTTATCTGCATTAAAGACAACTGTCTTATATAGTCACCTTTGTAAAAGACTCCTGTCCACAGACTCAGTCAGTCAGACTCTAGCCTCTACTACATGGGCAAGACCAAAGAGCTTTCTAAAGATGTCAGGGACAAGATCATAGACCTGCACAAAGCTGGAATGAGCTACAAAACCATGAGCAAGACGCTGGGTGAGAAGGAGACAACTGTTGGTGCAATAGTAAGAAAATGGAAGAAATACAAAATGACTGTCAATCGACATCAATCTGGGGCACTGTGCAAAATCTCACCTCGTGGGGTATCCTTGATCATGAGGAAGGTGAGAGATCAGCCTAAAACTACACAGGGAAAACGTGTTAATGATCTCAAGGCAGCTGGGATCACAATCACCAAGAAAACCATTGGTAATACATTACGCCGTAATGGTTTAAAATCCTACAGTGCTCGCAAGGGGGCGTGGCCTGGCATGCTTCTGGACGGACGCATGTGGCTGATCTCTGACTGACCCAATAAAGGGGAGAATTGCTCTATATTATGGGACGGAAAAGGGAGAAGGCTTCCTTAACACCGGCGGACACAGCGGTGCCTATATTTAACTTCTTCGCTCCACTGGCGGACTTGCCTGCTGCTTCGCGGGACCCTTCCCAGCGCGGGCACCATCTTCCCTGCAGGGACGAATGCCCGAGTGTACCACAACGGGAGAGGAGCCGTTCAGCACAGGTCTCCAGCAGCCCGCCCGGTCGGTGAAAATGCAGCACTTACCTGCCGCTGCCTCCAGCTGCCAGCTTCGGTCTGCTCTGGAATCTCCGCAGATGCCTGCAGGGGAATCCCCCATGTGCCACGTGTCGCCGCCATCTCAGTGTGCAGGTCAGTCCCGAGTCTCCCACGGCGCTGCTCCTGAGGCTCCGACCCCTCAACCCGGAGCCCGACTGTCTCAGCCGTGATCCTCCTGCACTGTGAGTGCTTCCAGCTCCACACAGGGGACAACTTGGTCACCCTCCACAGAGGACCCCCTGCATGCTGGCCCCAAGTCATATGACAGGGATCCTTTGATGGTCCAGCTCTCAGAACCTTCTATGCGTCCCTGCCCCAGCAGCTTAAGCCATGGGATGGTGGATGTTGTCAGTTCAGGAGCCAGCAATTTAGGGGATGAGACCCTGCCCTTGTCGCCAGACGCCTTTGCCCCTGACCCTATGGAAGGCAATCATCTGCAACCATGCAGTCCACATGGATCTCCGGCACTCAGTCACTCTCCACGGTGCCTTGCTTCAGTCGGGTCTCCTGCTGCCTCTGGACTTCACCTGCCTATATCTCAGGAGACGTCGTACCCGCTATCTACCATCTCTCCTAAGGCCACCCTGATGACGATCAAAGGTCACCAGGAGCTCCAGGCGCTACTGACCTTGTTACCCGCTAAAAGCGACTTAACGGCTCTGGCCCAAGATTTAAAAGCTGCGTGGCGGCAGGACTTACACGAAGTGAAGTTAGACGTCTCCTCTCTCCAATCCAGAGTGCGGTCCCTGGAATCCTTCAAGGCATCAGTCCAACACTCCATTGCTGATCTTCAGGCCTCGCTAACAAATCAGAGGGCCCTCCACCAGACCTTGGTCGAACAGATGGACGATCTTGAAAACAGGAACAGACGAAGCAATGTCAGAATTAGGGGGCTGCCCGAATTGATTAAACCCCAGGATCTCCCTCTGTCCCTTAATAAGATTTTCAATTCTCTTCTGGGAAGGAAGGAGGCCGATCATATTGAACTGGACCGCGCCCATAGGGCCTTGAGGCCCCCTAGCCAGGATGCTTCACGACCCCGAGACGTCATATGTTGGGTGCATTATTACACAATCAAAGAATTGATTATGAAGAAGGCTAGGCTCTCTCTGGATCTCTCTTATGAGGGCGCCAAGCTCTCGTTCTTTCCTGACCTCTCTAGGCGCACGCTGCGTCTGAGAGCCGCTCTAAAACCACTTCTTGCCTTTCTGCAGTCTTATCACATCCCGTATCGCTGGGGCTACCCCTTTGCGCTGCAGTTTTCTGGAGGCTCTTGATCTACCGTCTGTATACCTTCCAGACTGGGACTCCCTCTTTGCAACATCGCCTGCTGCGCTGACTGCGCCTTTGGAGCCCTCTTCTGCTCGTCTGTAACTGCCGGGGGTTCCGAAGCCCCAAAGGACTCGCAAGGTTCCAAGAACCTCCTCCAGCCAAGAGACTGTGAGGGATTCGGCAAGGAGAAGCCTTTCCTCTTCCGTTCCATGAGCTATTTCTAAGGACTTTCTCATGTCATGTTTTAACTTGTTCCTTGACTCCTTTAATTGTTCTAGGAGGGTGTAGTGTACTTTTGAAGGTTTAATTTGGTTCTGCTTCAGCCGCCGAGTACCTGTCCTGTGTGCCTTTTTTGTTTCTTCTCCCTCCCCTCCCTCCTTATTCTTCCCACCCCCCCTTTTTTTTTCCTTCTCATTTATTTATTCTTTCCGTTTTCTTCCCCCTCCCACCTCTTGGCAGACTGAGCACGGAACATGTAAATCACTCACCACTTTAACAGTTATGGGTCCTGATGTTCCTAAATGTATCCCCCCGGTTCCTCTGGGGTGGCTCTCACCCTTGGAGTGGAGGATCTATGGCCCTGTTGCTAGCTCTATTCTAAATGTTGACTCCCCTCCTAGGGACGGGCCGCTACGGTGGTCTGGCGGAAGACCATACTTCCCCGAATGTTATGCTACTTTTCTGTTTTAGCATGCTCAGTCCTGGTAGAATTTGGTCTACTTGGTCATTTTCATGTTTGTTATTTGACATACAGTATATGTCTAGTTGGTGTTGCTCATTGTTTGGCATCCCTGATGCAGACAGTCACCTCCCCCCAATAGGGATGGGCCTAAGCGTTATTCACTTGCCTTCTGCAGTTTTTATGCTGCTACTGCTAGGTGGTTTGCCATGTTTACTATTCACTGGCATTTTTGTGTTTATATGTTTATCTCAAGGTTATTTTTTCTGTTGTGACTTGGGCACTCATGGGACTGGGATAGTGCCAGTTTTAGACTGCAAATAGGACCTCCTTAAAAATTTATTCCATTAACGTAAAAGGATTTAATGTGCCAGAGAGACTGGCTCAAATTCTATATCAAATGCACAAGTGTGGTACCCAGATTTTGTGTATCCAAGAGACACATCTTCTCCGTGGCCACCTCTCCTCTTGGAAAAATAAATATTACCCTGCCTGGTGCCAAAGTAGTAATGGAGACGCCAAAACTAAAGGGGTAGCGATTTTGTTTCATAGGACGCTCCCCCTTCGTATTATTGAAGTGAGGGCGAATGCGGATGCTAGGTCTGTATTTGTTAAGTGTGATATACAAGGTAACGTGTACACGTTAGCCAAGATTTATGCCCCAAATCAAGGGCAACTCTCCTTTCTGAGTACCACTCTAGACGATTTGAATGCGTTTGCGCAGGGAACGCTCATTGTTGTGGGGACTTCAATTTGGCTCTCCAGCCAACCCTGGACATCTCCTCGGGAAGGCCTGCGGTCTCGTTAAGTAAGTTGAAGAGAATTGAAAAGCTTCTCCAAGATATGCAGCTGTGCGATGTCTGGAGAATCTTCCATCCCATCGATCGTGATTACAGCTATTTTTCCCCGCCACATCAGATGTACAGTCGCATAGACTACATATTCCTCCAACATTCCATTCTCCCTAATGTGAAATCTTCTACCATCGATAATATCTTACTTTCGGATGATGCGCCACTCCACTGTACGTTGTATCTGCCAGCTTTGCCCCACAGGTCGTTCACATGGCATCTGAAAGAGTCTCTGCTTCAGGACTTGCTATGTTTGTCTGATCTAAAGCAGACGATCCTGCATTTTATAGCTGACCATACATCGGACACTACCTCCAATCAAATTAAGTGGAAGTCCCTCAAACGTGTTCTGCGTGGAGTTTTAGTGAAGCACGGCTCCAGGTTGAAGAGGGAAGCCTCAGCTAAACTTGAGGCCCTTTTGTGCAAACTGAGTGCCCTGGAGACAGCTCACAAAAATACGCGAGGATTCTGACTTGAGACTGTTAAATCAGACTCGTCATGAAATCCATCAGCTTCTGGACAGGCATTCCAGGTGATACCGACAGATTTGCTCTAGCTCATATTACGAGTGGAGTAATAAACCTGGTCGTCTGTTGGCCAGGGCCCTCAGGGATACAAGAGCATCACTGTTTATTCCTTCAATTAAGGATCAGGCAGGCAAGCTAGTCCATACTACTCCTGAAATAATTGACAGTTTTAAATCGTACTATCATAGCCTCTATAATCTCCCCTGCACCCCTGATACCTCCAGATCGGAGATTCTAAGGGGATTTCTCTCCAACACTGCTCTTCCTAAAATCTCTACTGACAGGTTGGAGACCATTGAAACTCCCTTCACTCAGGCAGAATTACAAGAGGCAATCTTCTCCCTCCCGGCTGGGAAAAGTCCAGGGTCGGACGGATACACAGCTAAATTCTTTAAGGTTTTGGGGTCTGAATTAGCTAGTCCCCTGCTCGACTCATTCAACTCAGTTTCCGATCGGTGCCCTTTTCCGCCCTCCTTCTTACAGGCATTTATTACAATAATCCCCAAGGAAGGGAAGGATCCTGCTATATGCTCAAATTTTAGACCCATTTCATTGATAAACACAGATGCAAAACTTTTCGCCAAGTTACTTGCCCTCCGTCTTAATAATATACTACCTGACCTGATACATTTGGATCAAGTGGGTTTCGTCCCGATGCGTGAAGCCAGGGATAACACCCTCAAGACGTTTAGCATATTGCACTTGGCTCGGGCGACTAATACACCTTGCATGCTTCTCTCCATTGATGCTGAGAAGGCATTCGATAGGGTGGATTGGGCCTTTTTGCAGGAGGTACTCCGGTCAGCTGGATTGGAACCCATTATGCTGCAACGGATTATGGCCCTTTATCATAACCCATTCGCACAGCTCAGAGTCAATGGCGTTCTCTCTTCCCCCATCCCCATATGAAATGGCACCAGGCACTCTCACCGCTCCTATATGTTCTAACTATGGAACATCTCCTACAGGCCATTAGGGCTAATTCAGATATTAAGGGCTTCCCAATTAAAAATCAGGAGTTGAAGTGTGCAGCTTTTGCTGATGATTTGCTTTTATATCTCACCCAACCTCTCACCTCCCTCATGTCACTGATGGCTGTTATGGCTCAGTTTGGATTGATTAGTAACTTTAAGGCAAAATTATCCAAGTGTGTTGCGCTTAGTGTAGGTCTAGACGATAATTTGCTAGCTCTGCTGAAGCAGGACTTCCCTTTTACATGGGCTACTAGGTCATTCAAATATTTGGGTGTGCATATTCCGGTGGACCTGAAGAGTGTGTTCAAGGTTAACTTTACGCCCTTAGTAGGCATTATTAATTCCGATTTCTCCCGATGGGATAAAAAAGATTTTTCCTGGCTGGGTAGAATCAATATCTTAAAGATGAATGTTCTACCCAGACTGCTTTATCTATTTCAAACCATTCCGATTTTTTTGCCTCGTGCATTCTTCAGGTCGCTCTCTAAAACTTTAGGGAAATTCATATGGTCTGGAAAACGGCCCAGAATTGCTAAAAATGTAGTGGTGAGATCCAAGTTGGAAGGGGGACTGGCATTACCGGATTTTAAGGTCTACTGTCTGGCTGCCACGGTGACTAGGCTGGTAAATTGGTTTCAACAGAGAACAACAAAATTATGGATTCAGTTGGAGGAGGCAGTGTTTGGTTCTCCTCTGTCTGCACTTGCTTGGCTTAGAACCATTATGGGGACACGGGGTGGGGTCATGGGCCTCCCGTATGTTGCTCAAACTACGTTGTGCACCAGTCATACGGCTCAGTTACCACACTGTTAGAGTGGGGCTGTCCTCTGACCGCGGTACATGGTAATCCAGGGCTTGAGCTCTCCACAGGGAGGGGATGTTCCTGCGTTCAGGAGGCACTATTTTTCAGGGATCGTTTGGCTGATGGGCGCCTTCACCTTCTATCAGAGGTTGCTCACCTTATGGGACCTCCTTCTCACTCTTGGTTAAATTACATGAAGGTCTCTCATTATTATCAGACACATAGAGCGGCTCTGAATCTACATAGACCCTTGACTCCGTTAGAATCTCTGTGTGTCGCCCAGACCCCACCTACACACTTGATATCTCACATCTATGATTTGATTGCTCAGTCAATGTTTCAGACTGCTCCTGCGTATCAGGGTGGATGGGTCAGGGAGCCAGGAAGACCCATAACGGAGGAGGAATGGGCTCAACCATATGCCCTATCTTACAAATCTATACTTTCTTGTAAATTGCAGGAACTCAATTTCAAGATTGCTTCACGGTGGTGAGCCTTATCTGCTCAACAAGGTCTATACCTCAGTCTCGAACAGCTGTTGGAGATGCGGGTCGGCTGTTGGCTCTGTGACCCACATTGTTCCATTTTACAATCCTTTTGGGTTAAGATCATTGATCTTAACCATCTTATCACAGGAACACTCCTTCCTAATGACCCTAAGGTGCTGTTGTTATTATTAATGATCCCGCAGCCGACCCGCACTACCAGGGGCAGTCTTGTTGTCTTTATGTTAATCGCTGCTAGGGCATTGATTCCTCGATTGTGGCGCTCCACTTCTGTTCCCTCTATCAGTAACTGGCTTAAGGAAGTCTTCCTTATACAGCGAATGGAGGAAATCAGGGCGGATGATAAACAGTTGTCATTTAAGCATCTTCAAACATGGAAGGCCTGGATAGAATTTACTGCCACCCCGGCGTATTCTACTTTTGTGTAAAGCATGCCACTTTGCATCTATTTGACCTTGTGCATAATAAATTTTTATTTTTATTTATTTTTTTTTTTTTATGTTATACCCGTCTCTCTGGTGCCCTAGCAGAGTACCGCTTTACTCGTCTGGGTTTATTTCCAGCATATGTTGAAGATATTGTTTGCACTTTGGCTCCCCTGGGTTTCCCTTTGCCGACTTCTCTATTAATTTTTTGAAGTTGTTCTGTTTATCGTTTCTTTTTTTCAGTTTGTGCCTCACCTCTTTTCTCCCTCACATAGAGCCGACTTATTTTGCAGCATTTGCTTAGTAATGTGTATAATTACTGTATTGCTCTTTCTTTTCTCTTATGCTCAAGTTCCATTTGTTCAGCTTGTTGCATGTTATGGCCAGCTACCGTACATCTTTCTCTGTGTCTTATATTCACTTCAATAGCTTGAATTTTGTAAACATTTGTACGGCTGAGATATTGACTCAAAGATTTGCCATTTGATACCTTTGTATGCTCTGTGCTCCTCTTTGTTTGTTTTTATTCTAAAATAAACTCTTTTTGAATAAGAAAAAAAATCCTACAGTGCTTGCAAGGTCCCCCTACTCAAGAAGGCGCATGTGCAGGTCCATCTAAAGTATGGCAGTGAACACCTGGATAATTCTTTGAGTGACTGGGAGAAGGTGCTGTGTTCAGATGAGACAAAAATTGAGCTCTTTGGCATTAACTCAACCCGCCGTGTTTGGAGGAAGAGAAGGGCTGCCTATGACCCAAAGAACACCATCCCTATTGTCAAGCATGGAGGTGGAAACATTATGTCTTGGGGGTGTTTCTCTGCTAAGGACATAAGACTACTTCACCGCATCAATGGGAGAATGGATGGAGCTATGTACCATAAAATCCTGAGTGACAACCTCCTTCACTCCGCCAGGAGATTAAAAATGGGTCGTGGCTGGGTCTTCCAGAAAGACAATAACCAAAACATACAGCCAAGGCAACAAAAGAATGGTTCAAAAAGAAGCACATTAAGGTTATGGAGTTGCCTAGCCAGTCTCCAGACCTTAATCCTTTAGAAAACTTATGGAGGGAGCTGAAGCTCCCAGTTGCCAAGCGACAGCCTCAAAATATTAATGATTTAGAGATGATCTGCAAAGAGGAATGGACCAAAATTCCTCCTGACATGTGCGCACACCCTCTTCATCAACTACAAAAAACATCTGACTGCTGTGTTTACCAACAAGGGTTTTGTCACCAAGTATTAAGTTTTGTTTGCCAGAGGGATCAAATACTTATTTCTCTCAGCAAAATGCAAATACATTTATATAAGTTATACAATGTGATTTTCTGGATTTTATTATGGATATTCTATCTCTCAATGTTAAAATTAACCTACCCTTAAAATTATAGTCTGTGTCAGTTGGCAAACTTACATAATCAGCAAGGGATCAAATAATTATTTCCTTCACTGTATAAGCCAAATAAGCATTTGGATTTTTTCTTTTTCCAAAACTACTTCTCTGATCTTCCAGGTTAACCTGGAAGTTTCATGATCAAATCGTTCATACAAACATCCCCAGCATATGATCGATCAGTACATCTATAATTCATTAGTGTCCCTATAAAACACTTGCCCTAGTTGACTAAACATTAACACTCTTAGTGCTGAAATGCAAATGGGCATTTCATCCCAACACAATGATTAATTTTCCCCTCTCATAATGTATATTGTTTTATTGTGTAGGATGTACTTGAGAACTATAGTTAAGAAACACCTCTCAATAAACTGAAACTTACTTAAAGTGGTTTTCTCACAACAAAGATTAACTTTCAACATGAAGGGACAGTTAAATGAATACTTTTTCGAAATACATTGGTCAATAGATTGTACTTTAGTCATGCATATCAGACCATACTCTGTTATCTAATTAGCTGAGAGAGCAGAGAGCAGGGAGTGACATCACTCCATGGACCGACTCAGGATCCAGAGAAAACTAATTATTTATAACAAGATTAGCTGTTGTTTTCCTAATTGTAATTATTATTTATTTTAGAGCGCCATTATTTACAGGGGGGCTGTACATTCCAGGAGGGGTTACCAAACACCAAACAAGTACAATGGTGATGATAAATGACTAACAACTGGTACAGGGGGAGAGAAGACCCTGCCCGCAAAGGCTTACAATTTAATAAGCTTTTGCTTTCACTCCTCATAGCCTGTGTATTACTTACAGATTAGATCTCCTACACTTCTCCTTGTAATGTTTCAACTAGTTACAGAGAGGCTAAATATTCTAATCACTGCTACAGAACCACACACAGCCTCAGGAGGGAAAGAAAAGATGTCTGCGACTGTGAAACTGCTTAGTGAGGAAACGCCTTTAATGGTATACATAAAAAAAAATATTCAAATCACATTCAGACAGCCCTCATTTTTGTGTACTTTATTTTGGACATGTTCTTTGTGATGAGGAAATTGTTAAATGCGTCATTCCCTAGTTTATATTTCTATTCTTAGGATATCCTTCAAGAGTGTACCAGACCTACAAATGTAAGTGTTAAATCCTGTTAGAGTGCTAAATATTGTTACAACACTGTGTGCTGTATTTCTTCCATCAACATATTGTGTCATATGCAAAAGAATAAAGAACATGGCACTTTTCGGATTTCCGAACCCCACCAATCAGCAGAACTATGGAGCCATGGTGCTTGTTGAAGCTACTGTGACTTCTTTTCTACAGAATCTGACACTGCCAGGTACTGCAAATATATGGGCAGAAACTGCAGTGCCAGACATAGCCAGGCATATAAAGACATTACAGTGTTGGGTACTGCAGTGAAAAGACTGCATTGCTCTGATCAGCACCAATGTCCCAAATTGTTTGCAGCAGTAGGGGTTAGGAACGTGGGAGATCCACCAATCATATATTACATAGTTACATAGTTTGTAAGGCAAAAAAAGACAGACATCCATCCAGCTCAGCCTAGTATCCTATAGTGTTGATCAAGGGAAAGGTAAAAACCCCCATGAGGTAGAAGCCAATTGTTCTCATTTTAGGGAAAAACTTCTTCCCAACTCTGTCAGTCAGAATAAATCCCTGGATCAGTAACCTTTACAAACCCAGTCATTATAACTTGTTGTATTATTGCACTCTAGAAATGCATCAAGGCCCTGTTTGAATTCATTTAGCGAGTTCCCCATGACAACGTCCTCAAATAGAAGGTGATCTTTTACGTTAAGAGCAGTGAGACTCTGGCATTCTCTGTTCATGCAGAAACCATATTTTATCTAGACCAGGGGTGTAACTAATTTTTACCAGGATCGCATCAGTATAATGGTTACCCTTTGGAGGGTAACTTGAGTGCGTTGTTAGGGCTGTCAGAGTTGTGCTATCACCTGTAAGTTGCTGAATATAGGTGCGCGCTGAAGCCTCGAATTAAAGATAGCGTCTAGAGATGGGCGAATCGATTCTTAAAACATATTTTTATTCAAGGTAATGCAAGAGCAGATAATACAATATGAAGCATTTCAATTTACATCAATCAGCAGTGTAGGAAAATAAGAGCTGGCAACTGCAAGCCAGAAACACAACAAAAAAGAAGCAAGAACATCAGCGGCACAGAGGAAGAGATTCAGTAAGCTGGCAGCACCGTAAAAGAGCACCAATAGTTAAGTGAAACATACAGTATTTGAAATGCAGGACAAAGATCACTGGAGGGTCTTAAAAACAGAATTTAGAGGAAAGCCAGGGTTCCCATAATGATTGTCTCTTAAGACACACGTGAGGAGGGTCAGCAAGTTTCAACTCACAATAGCAATTATGATTTACTCTGTTTATTATGTCCGAGATCGATGGAACTTGAGAAGATTTCCAAGACATGGCAATTGCTATGCGGACAGAGATTAAGACATGAAAGAATATCGTTCTTAATGAGGAAGGGATTGAGGAGAGGCCTATATCCAACACTGCCATTTCTTGACCAAGAGGAGGTCGAGAAGTTTTCGTCCCAACACTTGAGTACGTCTAAAGGTGTCTGCTCTTTTAAAAGGAGAACCCATGAGTTAGAAACAACATATTTTTGCCAAAGCAATAAGAGATCTGATACCGATTGTAGAGAGGAGGTTGGGATTGGGGCTCCTAGGAGCATGGCCTTAAGATGTGAGCTGATTAAACAAGAGGTAGAGGAGGATGCTTCAAACTGTGCCCACGAAAGAAGCATGTTATTTGACCACAAAGGAAGAGCCTGTACAAGAAGAATAGCTACATTGTATGTTTGTAAATTTGGCACTGCCAGACCCACTCATTTATGACTGTAAAATAAGATGTTCTTTTTAACCCTTGCTTTTTTACCATTCCAGATAAAGCTAGACTGGAGGCGTTGGAGTTTAGAAAGTGATTGTGGAGGAATGATGTAGGGAATTGGAGGTGGAGTTTGTTCATCCTCTTTATTTCTGTTTCAAATTCATCATATAGAAGATCGAAGTTTTTGGCCAGGGTCGTTTGCGGGGAGTTGATTACTTTAATTACTAAATGATCTATTGATGACTGCTCGAGAGTAAAACCGAATTTCCCTAAAAGCGGGGTCTGTGTGGGTATTGTCATGAGGGCTGGCACGGGTGCCGTCGCCCCCCCGCGGCCACCCCCCTGCCCGCAGGGGGTCCGGCGCGGGTGCCGCGGCTGCCCGCATCCAGCCCCTCGCTGCTACAGTCCCTGCGCCTGTCCACTTATCCGTCCACGCTCCTGTGCTTCCTGCTTTTGCCTGTCCCGGCCGCCGCGTGCGTACCTGCTGCTTACGGCGCGCGCGACAGCTGGTCTGGATTTAAAGGGCCAGTGCGCCGGTAATTTAGTCTATTGCCGGCCGCTGGTCCTATATAAGGAATACGCCCCCAGCACTCTCGGCCAGATTTTTGGTGGGCGTTCAGTGTCTTTAGAGAGTGTTGGAGTCCGTATTGATTACCCGTGTACCAATCCGTTCCGCTACGTTTCCTGACCTTGCCTGTTTGCTGCCTGCCCTGACCGTCTGCCTGTATCTGACCACGAACCTCTGCCGCCTGCAAGGACCTTCTGCCTGTCCCCGACTATGCCTCTGGATTACGATTCTGTACCACGCAGTACCCCGGCTGCCATCGCAAGCAAGTCACGTCAGGGGTAGCGACCTGGTAGCCTCACGCCGCAGCAAGTCCATCCCGCTTTGCGGCGGGCTCTGGTGAATACCGGGGGCTACTTAGACTCCGCTCCCTGGCGTGGCAGAACTATCATCACTTGCGGTGGTCCAGCGACTCCACCGAACCCTGACAGCACAATCTGGCCATGGATTCCGCCAGGGTACCTTTGCCTGAGCTCCGGGACGTCACGAAGGCCGTCGCCCAGCAGGGCCAGCGTATTGACCAGCTCGCGGCCATGATGCAGAACCTTGTGGCCCACCTACCTCTGCCTGCGGCTGCTGCCGTCACGCCAGCACCAGTTGCTCCTGCAGCCATGGCTCTACCTGCTCCTGCACCGGGACCTTCTCTGCATCTGCCGTTCCCTTTATCTTATGATGGAGACCCAAAGAAATGCCGTGGCTTCATCAGTCAATGCTCCATCCACCTTGAGATGTTGGGGCATCAATTCCCTACCGAGCGGGCTAAGGTGGCCTTTATAATTAGCCTCTTATCGGGAGAAGCCTTGGCCTGGGCCACTCCGCTATGGGATCGAGGAGATCCGTTGACGGCGAATCTACAAGCCTTTTTCCAGGGGTTCCACACAGTCTTCGAGGAACCTAGCTGCACCTCCTCCGCTGCCGCAGCTCTGCTCCATCTCCGTCAAGGGGACTCTACCGTGGGTCAGTACTCTGTGCAGTTCCGCACCCTAGCCTCAGAACTGGACTGGAACAATGAGGCGTTGGTGGCAACCTTCTGGCAAGGCCTCTCTGGGCGCATTAAAGATGAGCTTGCTGGCCGGGACTTGCCATCCACTCTGGACGAACTGATTCGGTTGGCCACCCGAATTGACATACGCTTTGCCGAGAGACAACAAGAGCTCCGCCTCCAACGAGAGGTCACCCGACCACGCCGGCTACCTCGTATGGTTCCCGTTTTTCAACGACCTCCACTTCCTCCGCCAATGGTTCCTGAGGACGAACCCATGCAGGTCGAAAGGGCTCACTTGACCCAGGAGGAACGCTCACAGCGTCGTCAGAGGCAGCTATGTTTCTACTGTGGCGGTTCTGGCCACTTCATTGGGGACTGTCCGGTGCGCCCGGGAAACTCTCGCACCTAGGGCTCGCAGGAGAGGCATCCCTAGGTGTCAGTGTGGCCTCTCCCCGTCTGACCATTCCCGTACTCTGTGGAATTTCGCCGGACAGCACCTTTCAAGCCACCGCCTTCCTTGATTCGGGGTCCGCTGGAAATTTTATCAGTCACGCTCTGGTGTCCGAGTTTTGTCTCCCGGTGACCCCTCTGCAGAAACCCATGTTCGTCTCCTCTGTCAGTGGTGAATGCCTCAAGGATGCTATTCGGTTCTGCACTGCGCCCCTCACCTTGCAGATAGGCGCTCTACACAAGGAGACTCTGAAACTTCTCGTTCTGCCTCGCTCCTCTTCTGAAATCCTCCTGGGCCTTCCTTGGTTGCAAGAGCATGCTCCGACCCTAGACTGGAACACAGGCGAGATTATCCGTTGGGGCCCCGCGTGCCACTCGCGATGCCTTTCTGTACTCCGTCCTGCTCTACGGTCCGCCTCTGTAAAGTCTACGAAGCCTCTGCGGGTCTGCCCACTCCTTACCAGGATCTAGCCGACGTCTTTTCCGAAAGACAGGCCGAAACTCTTCCTCCGCACCGGCCGTTCGACTGTCCTATTGACCTGCAACCCGGTACTACTCCTCCCCGAGGCAGAGTCTACCCTCTTTCTGTCCCGGAGACCAAGGCGATGTCGGAGTATATCCAGGAGAATCTCCGTAAAGGCTTTATACGCAAGTCCTCTTCGCCTGCGGGGGCCGGATTCTTCTTTGTCGAAAAGAAAGATGGAACTCTCCGGCCCTGTATCGATTATCGGGGACTCAATAAAATCACCATAAAAAATTGATACCCCCTGCCTCTGATCTCGGAACTGTTTGATCGCCTGCGTGGCGCAAAAATTTTTTCCAAGTTGGATTTACGCGGAGCATACAACTTGATTCGTATCCGGGAAGGCGACGAATGGAAGACGGCCTTTAATACCCGAGATGGCCACTTCGAATATCTCGTCATGCCGTTTGGCCTCTGCAACGCTCCGGCAGTGTTCCAGAACTTCGTCAACGAGATCTTCCGCGACCTTCTCTACGTCTGTGTCATTGTCTATCTGGACGACATTTTAATCTTCTCTCCAGATCTAGAGACTCACCGCCACCACGTCCGCCAGGTGCTCAGACGTCTCCGTACCCACCAGCTATATGCTAAACTAGAAAAAATGCCTGTTTGAACGCACCTCGTTGCCCTTCCTAGGGTACTTCGTTTCGGATCAAGGTCTCCAGATGGATCCCTCTAAGCTTTCAGCGGTCTTGCAGTGGCCCCGACCGGTGGGTCTCCAGTCCATCCAGAGCTTTTTGGGGTTTGCAAACTATTAAAGACAGTTCGTCCCACAATTCTTCATGCTGGTGGCCCCACTGGTGGTCCTTTCTAAGAAGAATGCTAACCCCAAATCCTGGCTTCCCGAAGCCCAAGATGCCTTTAATCGTCTTAAAGCAGCTTTCGCTTCAGCTCCTGTTCTGTCTCGCAGCGTCCATTTATCCTAGAAGGGGACGCCTCCTCAGTAGGTGCTGGCGCTGTCCTCCTTCGAAAGTCCTCCTCTGGGAGATTGCATACTTGCGGCTTCTATTCCAAGACCTTCACTCCTGCCGAACGAAATTACACGATCGGTGATCGTGAGCTACTGGCCATAAAGTTAGCTCTAGAAGAATGGCAACACTTGCTGGAGGGGGCTCGCCATCCCATTGAGATCTTCACCGATCACAAAAATCTCCTTTATCTCCAGTCTGCTCAGCGATTGAATCCTCGACAAGCCCGGTGGTCGCTCTTCTTCGCCCGCTTTAATTTCCTCCTCCACTTTCGGCCAGCCGAAAAGAACGTCAGGGCGGACGCCCTCTCTAGATCCTCGGACACTGTGGGCCTAGAGCCGCCTCTGCAGCACATAATTCCTCCTGAACGGCTCCTCACGGCGGCTCCCGTGGATCTTCAACATCTACCCCCTGGGAAGACCTACGTCCGCCCTGCCATGCGGCCTCGAATCCTTAAGTGGGGACATTCCTCTCGTACAGCGGGCCATCCTGGGGTCCACAAGTCTTTACAATTGATCTCTCGCTACTATTGGTGGCCCACTCTCACTCAAGACGTTAGAGACTTTGTCCTGGCCTGTACCTCCTGTGCCTGTAACAAAGTCCCTCGTCTCAGACCCGCGGGTCTGCTTCAGCCTCTCCCGGTGCCAGAAAGACCTTGGTCCCATATTGCCATGGATTTTGTTACTGACCTCCCGGCCTCCTCTGGAAACACGGTCATCTGGGTGGTGACTGACAGATTTTCAAAGATGGCTCACTTTGTTCCCCTGCCCGGGTTACCCTCTGCCCCCCAGTTGGCCCAGCACTTCTTCCACCACATTTTTCGGCTACACGGGCTCCCATTGCATATCATCTCGGATAGGGGGGTCCAGTTTGTGTCGAACTTCTGGAAGGCTCTGTGTGCTCAGTTGCAGGTCCAGCTTGACTTCTCGTCTGCATACCACCCTCAGACCAATGGGCAGGTAGAGAGGGTCAACCAAGTTTTAGGTACCTACCTACGACATTTTGTATCCGCCCGTCAGGATAACTGGTCTGACCTCCTCCCCTGGGCAGAATTTTCCTATAATTTCTTAGACTCTGAGTCTGCTGGTGCCTCTCCCTTTTTTGTTGTGTTTGGGCTACATCCCCGCCCGCCTCTTCCTCTGTCTACCTCGTGTCACGTCCCTGCCATGGATGCCCAAGTGCGGGACATCAAAGCACTTTGGCATCCGCTCGCACTAAGGTTCAGGCTGACAGGTACCGTAGACCTCCGCCCATATTTAAGCCAGGTGATAGGGTTTGGTTATCTGCCAAGTATATTCGCTTCAATGTGCCCAGTTATAAGTTGGGCCCTCAGTATTTGGGCTCTTTTGTGGTACTTCGGCAACTAAATCCGGTGTTCTACAATCTCCGCTTACCCCCCTCTCTGCGTATCCCGAATGCCTTACATGTCTCTGTCCTCAAACCAGTGGTGCTGAATCGCTTCTCCCGTGGATCTGTCTCGCCTTCTCCTGTGGCCAACTCTGATAACATCTTTGAGGTCAAGGAGGTGCTGGCGGAGAACACAGTGAGGGGGAAGCGGTTCTTTCTGATTGATTGGAAGGGGTTCGGTCCTGAGGAACGTTCGTGGGAACCTGAGGCCAATCTGTCACCTGACCTCCTCTCTAAGTTCCATAAAAAGAGGGGGAGACCTAAGGGGGGGTACTGTCATGGGGGCTGGCGCGGGTGCCGTCGCCCCCCGTGCCACCCCCCTGCCTGCAGGGGGTCCGGCGCGGGTGCCGCGGCTGCCCGCATCCAGCCCCTCGCTTCTACAGTCCCTGCGCCTGTCCACGCTCCTGTGCTTCCTGCTTCTGCCTGTCCCGGCCGCCGCGCGCATACCCGCTGCTTAGGGCGCGCGCGATGGCTGGTCTGGATTTAAAGGGCCAGTGCGCCGGTAATTTAGTCAATTGCTGGCCGCTGGTCCTATATAAGGAATACGCCCCCAGCACTCTCTGCCAGATTGTTGATGTACGTTCATTGTCTTTATAGAGTGTTGGAGTCCGTATTGATTACCCGTGTACCAGTCCGTTCCGCTACGTTTCCTGACCTTGCCTGTTTGCCGCCTGCCCTGACCGTTTGCCTGTCTCTAACCACGAACCTCTGCCGCCTCTGTCACGTCAGGGGTAGCGACCTGGTAGCCTCACGCCGCAGCAAGTCCATCCCGCTTTGTGGCGTGCTCTGGTGAAAACCGGGGGCTACTTAGACTCCGCTCCCTGGCGTGGCTTAACTATCATCGCTTGCGGTGGTCCAGCGAATCCACCGAACCCCTACAGGTATGTTGTTGATCGGGAAAATAAAGGACTTAGATTTATTAAGCTTGCAGTAGGAGACATGTGAGTATTCTTGTAAGTATCAAGGATAGCAGAGACTGGGGTTGGAAGCTATTAACATGACATCGTCCGCATATAGGCTTATTTTATGATTCATATTTTGGGTTGGGATACCAGAAATTAAGGAATTACTTCTAATTTTTTCAGCGAGGGGTTCAATACAGAGAATAAAAATCAGAGGGGAAAGGGGCAACCTTGACGGGTGCCATTAGTCAGGTCGAATGGATTAGAAAGGAAGCCAGAAGTAAACACGGAAGCAGAGGGGGAAGAATATAAGACTAAAATAGCAGATAGCAGGAATCCTGAAAGTCCAAATTTGTGTAACGTTAATTCCAAATATCTCCTTTTCGGCATCAAGTGAAAGGAAGTCTACATTCGTTTTAAGGCGGCTTGCAATCTGGACAAGGTCTAGAATGCGTCGAGTGGCGTCTCTTGCTTGCCTATCTGGTATAAAACCAGTTTGGTCATTGTGAATGAGAGAGGGAAGGATGGAGTTGAGTCGGGAGGCAAGGATTTTAGCATATATTTTGATATCTGAATTCAGTAACAATATGGGTCTATAGTTCGCAACATTGTCTTCCGCTTTACCTGGTTTGGGTATGGTGGTGATAATTACTTCTAACAATTCCTTAGGGGGTTTTGAGGTGGAAGCAATCTCCGTAAACATGTTAGTTAAAATTTACGGTCAATTGGTACCAGAATACTGTGGCCTTTTTGGATTTGAACTTACAAGCTGATGTTATAACAAAATCAATTGTGACTAATACATATAGAAAGGATGTAGCAGGGAACACTATCTTGAGAGCAAATTCGTGCCATCCCATTCACACAATAAAATCTATCCCGATAGGAGAATTATATCGAGCAAAAAGAAATTGCTCCACAGATGAATTATATATGCGGGAAGAAAATGGGGTATGTGCACGTTTATTGGACCGGGGGTATCCGAAGTGGATGCTCGATCGGGCAAAAAATATAACGAGAAATAAATCTAGGACCCAGATTTTACATTCACAAAGGGTTATAAAAAATCAAAATGTTCCAACCTTTGTCACTACTTACAGTGAGGATTTTTCCAAAGTTAAATCTATTATTAATAAATATCTACCTATTTTGGAACAAGATAATACCTTGCGCCTTATTTTGAAAAATGGTTGCAGGTTTTCTAGTCGAAAATCCCCAAGTTTGGGTAGCCTTTTGTCCCCGAGCCTAGTTCAGACCGCTAAAAAAGAGCAGGAAACTTGGCTGACTTGTCGCGGTTTTTTCAAATGTGCAAATAAGCGCTGCAGCGTTTGCAAGTTTGCCAATAATATAAAACAAATCAAAGGTAATTTGAGTGAAAAACCATACACCATAAAACAGTTCATTAATTGTAATACATCCTATGTGATTTATTGTGTTGAATGTATACAGTGTGATAAGCGTTATGTAGGATGTACTACAAGAAAATTAAAAACGAGAATGCACGAACACATTAGGGATGCTATGAATTTACATACTAGCAATCCCTCTAATGTATCAAAACATTTCTATTATGAACACGAGGGAGATGTGACATCTTTGAAATTTTCAGGAATCGAAAAGGTTAAAAAGCCAGTTAGAGGTGGAGATTGGAGACGTGCACTTTTAAACAGAGAAGCCTTTTGGATCTTGTGTTTAAATACTTCCCACCCAAATGGTCTCAATTACAGATCGGATCTGATATTGCATTATTGAGACAAAATAAAATTGATGATATAGTTTTCTCTTTTTAGATAAAGGAAGGGCTTTATTTTTATTGTTGTTTTTCTTGTTCATTGTTGATAAAGTTAATTTAAGGATGACGTAGGATTATGACGTGGTATATAAATCCCGTTAATCAGTATAATGTTTGAACCATGATTAAGATCGCTTGAGATCGAAACGCGTTGGTTGCCATCCTTGCAATATTACCTGTCGTGTGTTGTCCACTTTTCCATATTTGGATCAATAAAATATTGAAGATATTTTAATCTAACCCGGTGCGGATCAACCTTCATTTTGAAATTGCCTTCAGCTGTGGGATCCAGCACGGGAGCGGTGAGCTGTTGTTCTCTTCGTTTTTAAACATGTTAGTCATGTAAGGGGCCAAAATCTCAGAATACAGGTGGTAATACTCGTTTGAGAGACTGTTGGGTCCTGGGGTTTTATTCAGTTTGCTGGATCTAATTACTTTTTGTACCTCTGAAATGGTAAAAGGGGTATTCAAGGAGGCTAATTGAGATTCGTCTAGTTTAGGCAAGTCCACCGAGCACAAGAAAGCGTTAATTTCTTCGTCTGAGGGAGGTTGGAAGTTCTCCTCTTCTTGTAAATTATATAAGTTAGAATAAAATTGTGCAAATTGATTGGCAATGTCTATGGGATTTCTGACTTTTTCATTTCTCTTAGTAGTTAAATAAGCAATCTTAGTATGAGCGTGTTGTATTTTGATTCTTTTAGCAAGAATTTTAGAAGGACGATCGCCCTGCACATAAAATTGCCATTTAATTTTAACTAAGTTTTTCTCGTAATTTTGAACATGGAGGTTACGGAGTCCATTTTGTAGTTTTGCTAAATGTTTTTTCTCATCCGTGGAAGGATTTGCTTTAAATTTCACATTGGCTATCCTAATTAAGTTAAGAAGGTTATCTAGCACGGAGTTTTAATCTTTTTTGCAGCGACTGGCCAATTGGATAAAGATTCCTCTAATAAATGCCTTATGGGCACACCATAGAGACGTTGGTGAAGAAACTGAGTTAGCATTCCAATCAAAGTAATTCTGCAATGAATGTCTCAGATAAGTCACATTTTTGTGGGATTTAAGTAGGTAGTTGTTGATTCTCCAAAGGTTGGGTCGGGATTTGGGATATGATTTGATTTGCAAACTAATCGGTGCGTGGTCGGACCATGTGATGGGGCCTATAGTGGAAGCAATAACCAGTGGGAACACAATTTTATCCACAAGAAAGAAGTCGATTCGAGAGTGAACCAAATGGGGATGGGAGGAAAAAGTAAAATCTTTTTCGGTTGTGTGGAGATATCTCCAGACATCGTGTAAATCCTACTCCAGAGTTAGAGACTTTAGATCTATAGTAGGGAATCCACGTGATTTAGAGCTGTCTAACATATTGTCCATAATGATATTAAAGTCCCCACAAATAACTAAGCCTCCCTTCCTTACTTGTTTGGCTTTTAATATAACTTTTCTAATAAATGAAAGTTGTTTGGAATTGGGCGCGTATAAGTCAACCAGAGTAGAGTAAACAGCTTGGAGTTTACTTCACAAATCAGAATGACATATCTACCTAAAGGGTCTTCAAAAGATTTGTGAAGTCAGAAGGCAGCTGAATTTCTAATCAGGATTGCAACCCCTGCCTTCTTTTTTGGGGAGTTTGCCTGAAAAATATGTGGAAATTGTCGATTACGGAGACAATGGGCATCAGCTTCCAGAAGATGCGTCTCCTGGAGACATAAAATATCTGCTTTAGACCTAAGAGATTCTTTCCATAAGATTGAGCGTTTAAAGGGTGAATTTAACCCTTTGACATTGTGAGAAAGAATTTTAAATGCCATAGTCAAGGAAGGGGGAGGGGAGGATGCTGTGTGTAATTGTTCTGGAGAAAAAACGTTATGTACCAAAAGGTGCTTTGTATAAAACAACAGATCAAACCAGTAGTACCACTGCATTATTAACAGACAAACAGAACAGATAAAAAACAACAGCATTTGCATCAATTTATCCCTGTTCTAGAAGCCAAGGATTGGAAATCTTGTTTGAGATCTGAAATCATCTTTTTAAAGTCCGCCTGAAGACTGGAATGGAACGAAGAGAACAGACTTTGGAGCGTAGAGGTAGTAAGAGGTTGAGATTCCTGATCTTCTTGGTGTTCAAGATCAACGGATTCCACCCTTGAGGAGACCGAGGGAGGAGTAGAAGAGAATTGCAGGCCCTTTTTAGATCTTGTTTCATTTTGTGGCATAGAGGAAAAGAAGTCAGGAAGCTTGGTGGGATGTGTTTTAGGATTTTTCTTTGAGGTGCCCCCCATGAACGTGAGAGGAAAAAACTTATGAGGTTGGTTGAGGATGATTTTTTTTTCTGTCTTTCTATTTTTTTCTTCCTTCTTTCCTTATGTCAAATTTTGCGATGTGGTTGATGTGGGACGTCTGACAGTTTGGAGTGTGCGAGGAGGTAAGAATTGGTTTTTACGGACTCAACTGAGAGATTTTGTAATGGAGAAGGAGACAGATGAGACGTACCAAGGTGTTATAGGTGTATATGGTCACCCAGAGCGCAGGCAAATGGAAGTCAAAACAAGGAGCCAGGGAGCATGTAACAGCGATGTGGCAAGATAATGCAGGGTTATGCCAGGTGGACTCAGGTACTGGGGATCCAGTATAATAAAGAACTCTGTTGATTGTAGCCTTGTGGGCACTTATAGGAGCTTTGTGAAAGCCGCTAAGCAAGTTTAGCCCGAGGAGATGACAGGCTTAAGTGGTGAAGGATTAGTACAGGGTAGGATGTCTTGCAGCAGTCTCAATGGCCGGAAGGTGTATAATATAGTGCACTGTATCCCTTTAACTGGAATGACACCTGCTATAGAACGTGTGCATGTGCAGGATTAAAGATATTCGTCCCCTGTGCATGGATGAAGAGGGGTTTCAGCCTGTGCCTGGCAATGGAGAGTCTGATCTCCAGAGGAGTTTCCTGTGTGGCCCAGCAGTTATGTCTGCCAAATGGAGGTGCAGCAGAGAAGAGGGACTTACCCTCCTTAAGATGGTGGAGGCACGGGTCCAATCCGCCGAGTGGTGCGGTCAGCAGCACGGTCTGTCGGCAGCAGTGAGCGGGGAGAACAGACCGCAGCTGCACACCGGACTGAGTACAGGAGCCGTTGGCGGCAGGGAAGATCATAGATCTGTCTCCGCTGGGCGCACTCACAGGAGTCGTAAGAAGGCAGCCGGAGGAGTGAAGCCGAGAGTAAGATGGCGTAGATCCCCGCCGCAGACAGAAAGGCCGGAGAAGCTCCCGCAGAGAAGAGCGTCCTCCCAGGTAGTCAGTGATCCACTTTTTGTGCAGACCTGTCTGATTTTTAGGCTTAGTTGAGCCGGTTTTTGGAGCTTAGTCCTGGAGCTAATCCACCACGCGTCCCATTTTATCCCCTGCTCAGGCAACGCCCCTGGGCAAATCAATTCTAACGAAGTAGAATTTGTTTAGAATTTCAGGAAAAATTTGATTCTGCATGAAGGTGAAGTTTATGGTACTTCGCGGGAACGAATCATCTTTTTTTCTAAAATGGCCGCGAGCACATGGCGTGACATGGGGCAGAGAACTATGGGAGGAAGAAAGGAACGCCCTCAATGACATATGCAGACTTGAAGCCAATCAGCATCCAGTGGATTTCTGTGACGTTACAGCCCTATAAACACGGACGCCATGTTAAATTCTGCCACTTGTCAGTGTGTCTCCTGTCAATTAGTATCTGGCTGCTGCAGCACTATATTGCACTCTGTGCAAAACAAATCCATTTTTTGAGCTACTGGGGTGAAAGACCCTCACAAGTGTGTGTCATATACACACCTGTTCCTGAACCAGCGTATGTGGGATAGTCGCCCCATGCATGCCTGAATTCCATCTGGTTCACTCTGCAGGCTATTCTATTTTATACCAAGGCTTAATTTCTCCTATTGTTTGTGGGGGAATTTGAGTCAAATACTGGGTGTGTGTATTTATGCCCATACATACACGTCTGAAATACATCTGGTTCATTCTGTAGGGTATTTTTTACCCAAGGGTAAATTTATCCTCTTGTTTATGGAGGAATTTGAATCAAATGCAAGGTGTGTATTTATCATATAAAGACTTCTTCATTAAACAGAGTCTGTTGTATTGGAAATTTTTGATCAAACAGTATGTCAGACAGAGAGGTGGCAGGCCCTTCACACGCTAGTGACAGTGGCACAAATGTTCCTGGAGCAGGCACAGGTCACAGCACATTAAGGGGACACAGTAGGGGTGACTCAGTGAGGCCAGAGCTACCGTTGTCATCTAGCCAACGGTTCTTGATTGGTTGACTAGGTCATCCACTTCCTCCCAAATGACATCTGACAACCCCAACCAAGAGTCTATGGGTTCGTTAGACAAAACCCTTAGTTGGCATGGTCTGGGAGCAGGTCAGGGGCCCTCACCTGTCCTCAACCCACCTCTGTCCCATTCAGTTCCCTCAGCCAGAGAACTACTATGTGGTCTGGGTTCTGCGCCACTATACAGCGAGGACGAACTATCTGATGACAGTCAGCAGCTATTTGGCAGCGAAGAGGTGGGGCAGACATCCGCTGCTTCTTGCAGTAGGCGGGCAAGTAGTGATGTGAAGAGTGGCTGAGGAGGTTATGTTGTGAGAGGTCAGGCTCTGCATACCGAGACAATTGAGGAGGACAGCAGTGACGGGCAAACAGTACTCAATGATGATGTAGCCGATCGCACTTGGGAGCCAGGTGAAGCAAGGGCTTCATCATCATCGTCGGGAGAAGAGGGCGTCAGCTTGCGCGTCAGGCAGCGGCGCAGCCAGCAAGTCGGTAGTGTGGCCGTGAGTCAGCAGGGTGGCAGCAGTGTGAGGACGGGAGCCAAACGGCCACAGGGTAGACCACCCGCTTTGCAGGTCCAAGAAAGTAGCAGCACAGGGGCTCACCGAGGCAGCGGCAGTAGTTGTCAGTCAGTGCGGAGCGTTGGCGGTAAAATCACCTACTCGGTGGTGTGGCAGTTTTTTGCCAAGACACCGGAGGAGCCAAACGTGTATATATAGAATCTGTGGGCAGAAAGTGAAGCGTGGCCAGAGAGCTAACGCTGGCACCATGGCCCTGTGTCAACACATGTAGCATCACCATTCAGTGGCCTGGAAGAAACGTATCTCAGATGTGGTGGTCAATCCTGCCGCAGCAACAGCAGCAGTACCCAGTGGCACGCATGCCATTTCAGGCAGTCAAGGCTTCACCACCTCTGACGAAGAGAGCTGTTTGTCTTTTCCATCATCTACCCGTCTAGATTCTCCTGCTCCTCGCCACTCATGGCGGCAGCAGTCGTTCATCGAGGCGTTTGCCAAGAGACAGCAGTATGCGTCCAACCTGTAACGGGTGGCGCCGCGTCCCGCCCTGCGGGTTGCGGGCGCACCCGCGTCACCATCCCCGGGCGCCCGGCGGGGACGGGTGCCGCCGCTGACCGTGTTACGGTTTGCGGGCGCACCCATCCCATCCGCTTACCTAACCACACTCCCGTTCTGCGCTCTCCCCCTGTCGGGCGGGATGCGCATGCGCGCCCCTTAGTGCGCGTGCGCTCGTGCATGTGGATTTAAAGGGACAGCGCGCCGGTAATTGGATAATTGCCGGGCGCATGCCCCTATATAAGGTATGAGTCCACGTCACTTCCCTGCTGGATCTTTGTTGCCTCCGTGCCCTAGAGAAAGCATTATCTGCGTACTAGTCTCTGCCGTGTTCCTGACCCTTGTTTACGTTTCTCGACTCTGAACCTTGCCGCCTGTCCTGACCTTCTTGCTACGTTTATTGACCACGAACCTTGCCGCCTGCCCTGACCTTGCCACCTGTCCCCGACTATGCTAAAGCCTGACGATTTTGTACCACGCTACACCTCGGCTGCCACCACAAGCAAGTCACATTGAGGGTAGCGACCTGGTAGACTCCCGCCGCAGCAATTTCGTCCCGCTTTGCGGCGGGCTCTGGTGAATACCAGGACCTACTTAGATTCCGCTCCCTGGCGTTGCTTACACCATCGCTTGCGGTGGTCCAGAGGAATCACTATCCCGGCCGTTACAGTAAGATCCAGCCATGGATCCCCCAAGGTACCTCTGCCAAGCATCGTGGATCTCACGATTATTTTTGCCCAACAATCGCAACAGATTGCACAATAGGCACAGCAATTGGGCCAGTTTCTCGCCATGAGCTCAGTTTCCTTGCATCTCAGCAACAGCCCCTCCGCCTCCATCTGTGGCTCCGTCTACACCCTCTTTTTCCGTTGGCCACCATGGGACCCAAGCTTCGGCTTCCTCTGCCCTCCAAATTTGACGGGGACCCCAAGCTTTGTAGGGGTTTTATTACCCAGTGCTCTATGTACGTAGAACTGATGGCAGATCAGTTTCCCTTGGAGAGGTCTAAAGTGGCCTTCGTGTTGAGTCTGCTATTCGAGAAGGCTCTGGCTTTGGCGACCCCCTTCTGGGACAGGAATGACTCTGTGCCGCGGATCTACAGGTTTTTCCTCCACAAATTTTTAAACACCGTTTCAAAGGAAGGGGCCGCGTGCACCCCTCTGCGGGACCCCCCGCTCTTGACCTTTTCGACAGGGCGATTCCCCCTGTGGGGGGTTTTACGGGGTTTAAATTTCCCCCAAACCCTGGCCTCGGAACTGGTTTTTGGAATAAACGCTGCCCTTTGCGCCATTTTGAAAAAGGGTCCGGGTCCAAAAACGCTTTGGCAGCAAGGGACCCCTGTCCTCCCTGAGCGAACTAAACCCCCTTTGGCCCCCCCGGCTTTCGATGAAAAGGTTCGCTAAAAAGGCGGGAAAGAGCTCCGCCAAGAAAGACCTGCATGCCCCCGTGGGTTTCTTTCCCCTTTGGCTCTGGTATTCCACGCTCTCCTTTGCTGCCTCCTCTAGCCCCGATGCGGAACCCTTTCCCAGGTGGATTGGGCCCACTTTTTCGAGCAAAGCTGACTGGGCCGGGGGGGGGCCAGAGAACTTATGTCTCTACTGCCCCAGTCCGGATTATTTCCACAGAAGCTGTCCACAACGTCCCCAGCGTGCGCACGCGTCCCCGCAATCACCTGGTAGACTCTGGTGAAAACCGGGACCTACTTAGATTCTGCTCCCGGGTGGGGCCCTTACACCATCGCTTTGCGGGGGGTTTCCAAGGTTTCCACTATCCTGGCCATTACAAAACCCAATCCTACAAGGTGCAAACCCGCCCTTTGCTCTTGTCCAAGTTGTTGGTACATAGCCCCCCTCCCCTTTCCAAGTGGGGGGACTCTGTACCTTTCAAGAGCTATTGGTTTGTCCCAACCCCAAGGGGGAAGGGGCCCCAAAGGGCCGTAAATTTCTTTTAAAAAAGGTAGTAAAAAGCCCTGCACAAATATGGAGAACGAACCATTTCCTTGTGCCAAATCGTGTTTTTCCAAAGGGTGAAAAGGGGCCAGCCCCCGGATGTGTGGAGCTTTTAACTAGGCCCCAGTAAATTCTTTGGGTTTTTTTTGTTGCTTTCATAGTTTGTAATTTTTCATATTTTTGTAAGGCAAAAAAAAAGACAACCCGCCCAAACTATTTTTCACCCTGTTTTTGCTGGGGGTTTGACCCAAAGGGGAAGGCAAAAACCCCCAATAAAGGTAGAAGCCAATTGTCCTCTTTTTTGGGAAAAAAATTCCCTTTCCCCTGACTCCAATCTGGCAATCGGGAAAAAATCCCTGGATAAATTGACCCCTCCCCCCTTAACCTAGTCCCCTATAACTTGTTATTTTTATTACGCTCCGGGAAATGAAACCCAAAAACCCTTTTTGAACTCGGTTATTAAAATTCCCCATAACCAGTCCCCTCTGGCAGAGAATTCCATGGGTCTCACTCCCTTTTTACAGCAAAGAACCCCTTTTCCCTATTTTTTAATGTAGAAACTTTCTTTCCCCTCAAGCCCGTAAAGGATGCCCCCTTTTTCCAATACACCCCCTGGGGATAAATAAATTTTTTGGGGAGAGATCTCAAATATTAAACCTTTGAATTTTTTAAAACATATTTATTTTTTCCCCCCCGAAGCCTTTTTTTTTCCTCTAAACTAAAAAACCCCCTAATTTTTGGGCCAAATTTTTCCCTGGGGAAACGTGGGCCCCCCAGCCCCTTTTTTTAAATTTTTGTTGCCCCCCCCTTTTGTCCCTGTTCAAGCTCTAAAAATTTTTTCCCTTTCCTGTGCACTGGTGCCCAAAACTGTACACAATTTTCCATGGGGGTGGTCTAACCGTGACTTGTATAATGGGAAATATGTTCTCATCTGTGCATCAAAATGCCCCTTTTAATGCACCCCAAAAGGATCCTATTTGTTTTGGGTTTCTGCTGCCTGACACCCGGGCGCTACAATTTTTTTTTACTGTCCCCCAAAGGATTCCCAAGCCCCTTCCCCCATGTCACTTTTACCCATTTTTTTTCCCTTTTAACATGTAATCATTTTAAGGGATTTCTTTTCCCCCCATGTGCATAACCTTGCTTTTAATCATGAAAAACCCTCACTGCCTTTTCCCTCCCGGCCCCCCAATTTTATCCAACCTTTTTTGAAAAAAACAAAATTATCCTCTTTTGTGTTAAATTACTTTACAGAGTTTAGTATGGGTTGCAAAGATCGATATTCTACTGTGTATTCCCTGTGTAAGACCCAAAAAATTTGAAAATTTAAAGAGGATAGGGCCCAATACTGACCCTTGGGCCCCCCAACTAGAAACACGACCAGCCCTGAGTATGTACCTTTAAATTTTACTCCCCTTTTTGGTTTTCTATAAAGTGACCAGTTACTTTACCCCCCTTGCACACATTTTCCCCCCAGCCCCAAGAAACCCCTCATTTTTTTTTCCAACCTTTTATTTTGGCACCGTATAAATGTTTTAAAAAAATCTAGTTTTATACATCCAGTCCCTCCCCCCGTCCTTTCTAGCATTTGATTTTTCCTCTAGAAGCTGATGAAAATTAGCCCTGACAGGACCGATCCTTCATAAACCCATGCGGGAACCCGGCGTTAAAAAAATTTTTTTTTCATTTGAGATACTCCGGGAAAAAGGCATCTCTGAGAAAACCTTCAAACTTTTTTCCCCAAAACAACAGGGGTTTTAACCCTTACTGGCCATAGGGTTTTCCTGGATCACTTTTTGACCCCTTTTTGAATATTGGCACCACATTTTTTCTATCGCCAATCCTTTGGGAAATACCCCCCTTATTAGAAAAGTCCATGAATATTTAAAAATTGGGGGCCAATTTTTATGAAATCACTTAACTTCCCCCTTTGGGCACTTTGGGGGTATGCCCTCCTGGGGCCTTGGGGGTTTTTTCTATTTTAAACTTCCAAAGACCTTTCTAAAAACCTTTGTACTGGGGGACGCTCTGCTTTGGGTTTTGGGCCCTTTTAATGGGGTACATGCAAGTAGCCCCTTGTTTTTTTCACACAAAATTTTTTATGTTTTTTAAAAAACATAGCCAATAAATGTATGTTTTTTTAAAAGTTTTGGGTTTTCCCCCGCCAATGGATATATTGGCTGTAACAAAGTCAGGGAAAAGTTTCATGTCCTTTTAAAAACCCCAAGGGGGAAAGGGGGCTTTCCCGGCCCACCACACCCCAACTTTTTACAGGAGACCCGCTTTCTTCCCACGTTGTCCAAACTGGTGAAACCCCTGGCCCAATTTTCCGCCTCCTGCTCCACCACCACCTCAGCCTTTTCCCCAAAAATTCCCAACTGATGCTCCCCTCAAAACCCACATTGGGAGGGGACCACGGGGGTGTCACGGGAGTTCTACACCTGGTTTTTCCCCGGGCGAACAAGTCACCAGGGGGGAACTGCTCCGCGTCATGTAACAAAGAAACAATGTGTGGGGTTTCTCCGCACAACTGGCAAATCGGAAACCCTGGTGACAGACAATAAAAAGGAACATGGTGTCCGCGCTGGGACCGAGGTGGGCTGACCATGGGGCCCGCAAGGCGCACAGGGGGTTTAATCTTTTTCAAATTGGGCCCCTTTAAGTCTTACAAACCCCTTTTGAAAAACAAAAAGGGCAAAAAAACTGTGCAAAGCCCCTTCCCCTCAAAATTCCCCCCCCTAAAACCAAGCCACCCTCCTTGAGCCCGGGGAGCGGCAGGGAAATGCCTCCCCCCCAAAAATAGCTGATTGCAATGTTTTCCCCCTTTGGAAAAAAATTTTACCTTTATATGTTGGGAAACCCACTGTATGAACAGAGGGTTTAAATTTTTTATGAAACCAAGCGGACAGGATTAAATTTCCCCCCGTGTAATTTTTTAAAGTCAGCCAGTGGCAGCTCATGGGAAAACACCTGCCCTTTTTCTCAGACCCTTTGAAGAGGCCACCCTTTTTTTGTCAGTTGTCCCGGGCTACGGGGGAATAACATCATTCCCCGCTTCATGGGCCTGCCAACTTCAAAATCTGTCTGGGTCCCGGGGAAATGGAGATGTGGCGACTACATCTCAAAGGGCCACATTGGGGTTCCCGGGGGGGGCGAAAATGGAAAGGGGAGGACAATTTGGGGCCCCAAGCAGGGCCCCGGCAAAATAAGTGGATTTTTTTCTCAGGGGCCCGGGGAAGGGGGGAGTAAAGGGGCAGCCCGGGGGAGGTAAAAGGGGGATGAAGAAGAAAAGGCAGAAGATCCCCGACACAAAACCCTGGCATTTTACATGAAAATGGACAGGGAGTCCCTCAGAGTTTACTTGCACAGATGGGGCCCGGGTGCATGCTGATTTTTCCTGGCTAAATGGGCCCGCCAACATTTACTAACCCGGGAAAAGGGGGACTTTCCGGTTTTCCCCCTCTTTAACCCCCCCTACCGGTTCCCCAAAAGGGACCTTTTTTCCAGCTGCTTTAAGGGAGGACAAACTCAAATACTAAAGAAAATCCTCCGTATTCCCGTTGGCTGCTGCCCATCTGCAAACCCTATTCCATCCCCTCCCCGACAGGTTCCCGACCGGAGGTTTTATCATCGCTCACGAACCCTGCCCCGCCGCTGTGGTGGGGTTTGGGGGGGTTTAAAACATAAACCCGCCCATCAGGGACAGGGCCCAAGTCCGGAGTCAAAGGGAAAAGCACTTTCCCCTTTACACACCTAGCGAGGAGGGTACTCACCACAGCAGCAGCAGGAAAAAAAACCCGGGGCAGACCCCCAACCCGCTGGGGTGGCCTACTTGGAAGCACCTTTTTCCACCCCACATAAAAAAGAATCTGCTGGGCTAATGGGGACCAAAGAGGGTGTGTGGCCGCAAACCTGCCCCAAATTTTCAAAGGAAAAAGCTATCCTGCCGGGCCAATATTTCGCATCAGAGTGGGGGTTCAGGGCTGTGGGGGCCAAAAAGTTTTCCCCCCAAGGGGAAATCGCTTGTCCACCCAAATGTGGAGAGACTCACCTTTGTCAAGGGTGAAACAAACGTGGTTCGGGGCCCGGTTTTTTTCCCCACACCCCCAATTGCCCCTTTTGCATCAGATTAAAATCAGCCATGATTCCTCACCAAAACTTTGAGAAATTTTGTCTGGATTCCCTTTTGGGAACCTGCCCCAGCTACTATTTTTGAATGGGGCCGGGGGCCCCCCCCGCCTAATGCCACACATCTGCTGCCAAACTGCCCCACTACCACCCACCAAACTTTACCAAAGACTGGTATTTCCACCCACCTCCCCACTCTTTCCCCTACCATTATTTTAAACTTATGGGTGCTGGCGCCACTTCCAAATCTGATTTTTCTACTCGTGGCCAGTTTTTGTTGCTGCCCCCCCTCCCAAAAATTTTCATTGTGCCATTCTCCGAAACCTTTATGCTGCTGCCACTACCACACTGTGTCATTGTGGGCCCCTCTGTGGCCTACTGGGTGTTGGGTGCCACCCTTTTCAAACCCGGGCATTTTTCCACTCTTGGCCCCACTGATTTTTGCGCCAAACCTCCCCCCCAAAAACCCGTATTTTCCACTCTGTGGGGTTACGCAACCTGCGTCAACTGACCCTGCCCCTCACTCGAAAACCCCCGGGTTTCCTAAAGCTGTTTCCCCCCCCTCTAAACCACTGACTTTTCCCCTAATTTTTTTTTTCCCCTTTTTTTTTAATCTGCAGAAGGAATGAAAAGGAAAAACAACCCCAAATTGAAGACGAAAAGCTAGTATGACATGGTCCCTTTTTTTGCATCAAAGGGTTGCTGATGATTAGGGAGACAAAAGCAGGAGTGGAACAGAACACAAAACATGCCAAAAAATCCCATTTTTTCTGGTTTATCCCTGTTTTGAATCAAATCCCTCTTTTTTTTTTTGGCTTTTTGCAACGCTGATGGATTATTGACCGATTGAAAGTGGACACTGATGGGGTCAAAGGAAGGGCAAAATGATTTAGGACGTCAACCAAAATTACGCCAACACTCTCTCCACTCTTTTGGGGGGGGGCTTTTACACATTTAAAAAGAAAAGGGTTTTGTCTAATCTTGGAATCACCTGATGTCCCTTTGGTGTAAAAGGAGTCCGCCCCCTTTTACGCTTTTGTAGGATCTTGGCCCTCACTCTTTTTTCCCCCTTTCCCGCTGACGCTGACCAAATTTCCTTGTCAGGCTGCATTTTCCCCCTTCATTTTTTTGGTCAGTTTTTTCCCCTGTAATTTTCCCCCAAAAAAGTGAAAATGTGAAAACGATTTTTTTTAAAAGCCGGGGCTTGTCATCTTTTCGTGTCCCTAAATAAAAAAACCCCGCATTTTAATTTAAGACCAAAAACCCCCCTAAAGCATAAATTTTAGCATAGCCAATGTTCCCGCCCAAAACCCCTACAGGCTCTTCCCCAGCCAGGAAATAGAAGGTTTTTTTAAAGCATTCACTGCGAAAAAAAATTTAGGTCGAAAAAGTTTTTTTTTGGAAAATTCCCGGGGAAATTTTGACAAACCGGAATTTTTTTTTAAATTCGCCCATCCTAATGGCGGGACACTCCCTAAAGCTGGCACTGCCCCCCTCTCCCCAAATGCGGGTGCGTTTTGGGGAAAGTAAATAAATTTCCCTTTGGAAAAATTATTTATGGGAGAGATTTTTATATTGACTCTTGGAATACTTATACATATTTCTTAGGTCACCCCCAAGGCCTTTTTTTTTCCCAAAACTAAATAATTTTAATTTTTTCTAATTTTTTCTGGTATTTGGGAGTCCCCATCCTTTTGCTTTATTATTTTTGCTGCTATGTCGTTTTGTATAACCAAAACCGTACACAGTATTCCATATGTTATTTCCCGACTAACATTTTTTTAGTGGCCCGGACTAAAAGTATGTTTTCATCTTTTGCCCTTTTTTTGGGTGCACCCTTGATCTTATATGGCCCCTTTAAAAGCAATGTCTGAAACTGCTGCTAAAGTTTAGTTTAACCTTTTCAGCTAAGAAACCCAAGAATTTTTTCCATGTTAGTTTTACTGAACTAACCTAAAATCCCAGAAGAACCTTTTAAAGTAAATGAGTTCTACTTAAACCCTAAATGGTGCTAGAAACTCTAAATATGTGTGGTGCTTACAATTTGTTATATGTTATTCTGATAAAACAACAAAAATGAAGAAATCCCGGCCTAAACCCTTTTTTAGGCTAACTGATATATTTAGGGGCTTTTGAGAGTACTACTCCCTTCTTCAGACATGGTGTTTTTTACAAGAACTGAAAAAGTACAGACTTTTTTAAAACACAAAAGACATGGAAACCCTTTAAAGGATCTTAGAATTCTTAAACATAAAAAAAAATGCAAAAATAAGCAGAGAATGTCATTTTCAACAGGCAAAAATTTAACTACCTGGAAAAACCCTTTAGGGGTGGGCGGGGGGGGTCAGAAATTTCTGCGTCTTATCTCCGTACCATCAGGTGTAATTTGGGGCCCTCCCACAGTTCACACTTATTTTGCAAAAAGCTGGCATGAAAAATTTAGCCCATTTTGCAGAGCCCTAAAATTTTTTGCTTTAAATTTAAATTCCCATTTTTCCCTTTTTCCCCTCTTTTTCCCTTTAAAGTGTCCCAACAAAACCAGAAACACAGTTTCATACATTTAACATACTCACCCAACTATTTAAAAATTTGGAAGGACCTAAAATCTACAGAAAAAGGGGAAATTTTTTAAAGGGGCCCCCCAGATTGCCCCCCCAGTATTAAAAATCTCTTTTTTGGTTTGAAAAGGAAAGGGGAGCAAATCTACCACTTTCACCCCCAAAACCCAATTTTTCCCCTCCGTTAAATGATGAAACCCCCTTGTCTCGGGACTGCGGGCGGGGAAAGGCCCTACTTAAATTCCATAATGATCTTAAAATAATTTCCCAACCCACCTTTAAACCCTTTAAAATTTAAACCTATTCAGAGAAAAAAATTTCCACTTCTGGATACTAAAATTTACACATCAAAAACCACCCTCACTCACATCAATATACCACAAACCCACAAAACAAAAGGGCCCAACCCCTCAAAACGACAGCTTCCCCCCCAAAGCACACAAAAAAAACCAAAATTATTTTCAGCCACGCTAACGATACAACGTTTTTGGGCCCGACAAACAGACCTGGACAAAAAACCTCCGGTTTGGGGGAAACAAAATTTTTTCCAAATTTGGGGGGAACGGGCCAAAATTTAAGGAAAATTCAAATCAGCAAAGTCCGCCACCCAACAGAGACAGTCTACTTACAAAGAGACCCAAAGGAAAAACGAATTCCCCCAAGTTGTAACCTACAACCCACAAACTGGAATCCAAAGAAAGATCCCCCAAGGAACTTCAACCCGTAAATAAAAAGGGACAACCCGCCCCAAAGAAATATTTGCAGTTCCCCCCCTCCTTTCCCTTTTGGGAACCACCAAAACCTGGCCCGGGGTATTATTGTCCAATTTCCCGAATGCCCTAACGAAAATGGCACCTCACCCCCGCCCGCAAACAGGCGCAAGACCTGCAGGCCATTTCCCCGCCGCTGACCGTGTAAACCGCCCCCCAGTCCCAGCAGGGGGCACAAAAAAAAGGGGGGGAAAAATTTTTTCCGCAGGCTAGCAATGTGGGGGTATCTTATTAAGTTTGCGCAAAGGGCCGGGCCACCGGCCCTTTAAAAGTGGGGGAAACAGGGCAAGGGCTCGCCCGCGCAAGGGGAAATCACACAGATTCACTATTAAAACACAAACTGATCTTCCAGTGGCCGGGACATTTTCTCCAGGAAAGACCATTGTATTGAATTTTGAAGATTATGGTTTTTAAAAGCGACACTTTTAAGGACGCCCGGTGGAAAAAAGGAATGGGAAAATTTTAAAATTTAAAGCAAAAATTTCAGACTCGCAAAATTTGGGGTAAATATTCATTGCCAATTTTTTTTGTCCAAACTATGGTGAACTGGGGGAGCCACAAATCACACCTGATGGCTAAGAGAAAAAGACGAGAATTTTCTGACCCCTCCGCATGCCCACAAGTTTTTTCCCCCCAGTTGATTTCTTGACCTGTTGTAAAAGACCTCTTTCTTTTTGTTCTTTTTTTTTATTTTTTTTAAAAATTCTAAATCCTCCCGGGCTTCCCCGTCTTTTGTAAAAAAACCTTAAAATTTTCCGTTTTTGTATAACACCAAGTCTGAAGAAGGGAGCTAGTACTCTTAAAAGCCACCATCAAATATACCATTTACCCAAAAAGGTACGCCTGATTTCTTCCCTCTTCTAACTTTCAAGGAAACCGGAAAAAACATTACTACTAAAAAACATCAAAAAGTAATACTATTTTCCATTTGGTGTATACAGTTCCAATGCCCAACTGCGTGTCTCCATCATGTGTTGTTCCTTTCTCCCCTTCCTGCCACCCTGTTTTTATACAAATTTAGGCATAAATTTATTTGTAGTTCCAGTTATAAAATTTCTCTTCCAGGGACATTCTATTCCTGTTTTGACTAAAACAAACATTAATAAACAAATATTACAAATATTGCAGAAGAACTGGCCTATGTTAATTATTGCAATCAGCATAGTACACCTGACTCATACCTGTCTCATCTGCTTGTAGTAACATTATGCCACCTTGGATTAATTGCCCACATTGAATTTAAATGCTGTGAAAACCTTTCAGCCAGTCAGTGTAACCAAGTACCCATTAAAGAATGCCATATATAATATTACTCTAGTTTTCAGCTGTTTTTGTCATTCACCCAACCAGTACCTTAGTTTGTACTGACTCGGGGCAAGAACCCTAAAATAACACAATAGAAAATAATGTTTTGGGGGCATGGCCAAGCTATGGAGGAGTAAAGACACACTCTTCTTCCATTATACCCTCCCAGGATGACATTGGAGTGTTTTTTCTACAGTCCTCCGCTCCCATATCTGCAACCCCCCCCCAGGCCGGAAGCAGACAGAATGGGGGTGAGCCCCCCCCATCCATACCACATGCCGCGCAACCTCTCCCGTCCGGGCCACGGCACGCGGCGCACTCTGAGATGCCGCTCTGCTGTCACTCGGCCCCGACCGACTCCCCGAAGCCTCCGGGGATGCAGAATGCTGGCCGAAACGAATGTCACATGGCGGGCAAAGGTGGCGCCGCTCGCACCACACCGCTCCAGGCAGCTTCAATGGGACCCTGTGCATCGCTACCAGGCACAAAGCAGAAGCTTACCACACTCATGGAGCGGCCTGTATCCGCATGATCCCTCCTGGAGCCTCTCTGTCCCGCCGCAACCAGGCAACCCCCGCACCAGTCGTGCAGCACCATGAAAATCACTGCCGGGAGGGCAAAGGTGGGGAATTCCCGCCAGGACATTTCCTCCACACAATACAGCCGTATTAAACAGGGCATAGGGGATAGCAATAAAGACAGCACTCTCCCCCTCTTGTCAATCCTGGACTCCCCTGTTCCGCTAATAGAGGGTCTTGCCCCCCCCAAGCCACCAAACCCACATGAGAATCGCATCTACCCCTTTTGTGTTGAGGAATGCAGGCTTCAATGGCACCTCCCTATCACCAGACGCTACACCACATGTACATTGCAAAGGGTTAATACCAGTTGACCCTGATACTAGTGGCTCAGAATCATGTGAACAAATAGGTTCCCCATCTCTGGAACCCACCCCTTATTTGAACCCGAACCCGCAATTATCAAATCTCTCAGGGGGTCAAGACCCATGTCGATGTCACGTGCACAATGTTTCTGCCCACCCTGTGCCGTCTCCTCCTCACTCCTCTTGGCACACCACTATCCCACCAATAGAGAAACCCTCCCTGCAATGGTCTACGGGCTCTTCTTGGGATGATCCAACACATACATCTAACCCGACTCGGATAGCTTTATCTTCTATTCCCCAACTTCAGACGGCGTCGCAACCAGAAGCTGCTGCATCCTCAGCGATGGTCGTAGGTCATCACATGTTACATATCTCTAACAGCCTGAATGGGACCCCTGCTATACTTCAACAAAATCCAGCTAGCGACTCCCTGGTGAGCTCTGTTCTTGACATCGCTCAGAGTCCAGCAGATCCCTCATATGATACGTCAGGAGAAAACAAGCCAATTACAGTGTCCGATCTACAGCGATTTACGCAATCCTTGCCGTCCAAAACCGATCTTTCAGCTTTAGCGAGACAAATCATTGATGAATGCAAGCAGGAATTCTCCCTCTTCCGTTCTGAGCTATCCTCGTTGAATTCCAAAGTTAATACTCTGGACCAAAATCAGCAATCCAACTCTGCATCCATCCAAACCCTACAAACAACTTCGTCTCACCACTATACCCAGATATTCGCATTACAGCAACATATTGATGATCTGGAGAATAGGAGTAGAAGGAACAGTATTAGAATCCGGGGGCTACCCGAAACAGTTATGCCAAATTACATAATCCCGACTTTGTCCACCATCTTCAACGACCTTCTCGGTAACACCCCTGCTACTTTCATAGATTTAGACAAAGCCCACAGGGCCCTCTGACCTCCATCACTGGACCCCAAGAAGCCAAGAGATGTTATCTGTAGGATCCATTTTTTCCACGTCAAAGAGGACATTCTTCTTAAAGCTCATCAACATCAGAAGTTCCTCTACATAGACACCCCCATCTTATTGCTCCATGATCTATCGAGGCATACCTTGGCCAGAGAGCTGCTCTGAAACCTCTCTTATCTATCCTACAAGAACGTAACATCTCATACCGCTGGGGCTTCCCATTTGCCCTTTTTGTGCGACATGGCAGCAAATCACTTATTATTCGTTCCCCGGATGACATTCCTTCGGTACTACAAGACTTAAACATTCAACATATTGTCCTTCCCCCCTGGCCGCCTATGGAATCTTATACTGGCAGACCCCCAAACCAGGATTCGACGGGCCCATTGGGACTTCACCCTAGGAGAAATCGGAAGGGAGAGGGCAATCCCTCCCCTTTTTTTCTATCCCTTTCCCCCCCCCGTCCCGACCCCGTTTTTTTTATTTACGTCTCTTCTTCTTCTTTTCCCCTCCCAGTCTCCCTTCTTTTTACCTCTCTCCCCCTTCCCCTCCACCGCAGTACTTACTGATTAGTGCAAGGCAGCCAAGGTTGTGATATCTTCACTATTTGCTGGGGAGCTCGGGTCCAAAATGAAACCACTTGAGCTTCTCTCCCTTATTTTGTCTCTTTTTGCTCTTATTCCCCCACTAGGGTTCAGTCCCCGAATAGGCCTGTTAATAGGCTTTGGGGACTACTGACTTTTTTAAGTCTTCAAATTAGTCCCAGCTGCAGGTCACTTTTTTTAACCTGCTTCTTGGATTTCTGTTTTTGTGTACGTGTGTGAGTTGTGATTTTTTTGTGTAGATATGTTTTTATTTTTTTATTTTCCCCCTTTCCCTTCCTAGGTGGTCTGCCCCACTTCTATCGGACCTACCTCGGGTTCTGTTCCCGTCTTTGTCTTCCTATTTAACTTTGGTCTCTAGGACTTGGAAAATTAGCACTGAAATATAAAATTCTCCCGGGCTTCTTTCATAAAAAGGGCCCTTTAAAACCCCCTGTAAACTTCCCACTTTCTTACTTTTTACTAGAGGGGTTTACCCATTAGAAAAAGGCTCTAAGTCTTCGGGACTACGCGGCCCCCCTGGACAACTCTTCTGGTAGGTCCTCCCTGCCTTACTCAGCTATCAAATCGATCAAGAAAGCTTTTCATCTTCTTCAGCTTTGTGGCACATGGAGGATACAACACCCATATGATAGGGATTTTAGTTTCTACTCTGTCCCCCATAACACCTACAGCCCCGACTAATCCTACTGTCCACATGCCCCCGTGGGATCTGCTACTTCTGTGAGCAATATCCTATTATCAGACCATGCCCCTCTTTATTGCTCCCTGTCCCTCCCCTCTTTTTTCGAAGCCTGCCTGGTCATGGCGCTTAAATTAATCTTTATTACTGGATTCTGTCTGCATAACGGACATTTTTCAGAACATCACACATTTTGTCCAAGACCATGCAGGTGACACTCCTCCCCCCATAATACAATGGAAGGATTTTAAAGTTGATACATGGCACCTTGATTAGGCACGGCTCGCGACTTAAAAAGGATAGGGCATCTAAATGAAGGCCCCCTCCAAGGTGCTTCCCCAAATTCAGCATAAACGGCTCACTTGAAGACTTCTTTTTGCCCGATTGGAGGTTAAGCCTTATTAACCCCTTTCTTGGAGGCGTTTCTTACAGATTGGCCGTAGACGGTTTTATGAATACGGCAACAAAAACGGGAGGTTGTTAGCGAGAGCATTGAGATAGCAAATGGCAAAATCACACATACCCCGCATTAAGACTGCACCTGGTAATTTGGTTCATACAACAAAGGATATTACTGAATCTTTCCATGCCTTTTATTCAAACAATAATCTCAAACTCCGCCCCCCTGCAGAACAAAATTTCCCCACCTCCCCCCGGTTTCCTCAGATATCTCTTTTTCTGATTTTGCATCTCCATTCTCCCCCAGGAATTCTCCCTGGTCATTTCAGGGGGCTTCCATAGGAAAGTCCAGTCCCCACGGTTTCCAGGGAAA